>VXAA01000259.1:880664-892219 GCA_013399115.1 Anseranas semipalmata
CCAGCGTAATGCCTCTGGTAGCTATGGCAACCGCTATATACATTTACATATTCTTCCTGTTAATCACAGGGACATCCAAAGCAACTGTCTTCGCTGGGGGTTGTTTTCGTTCCTCCGAACGAGGGCTGGAGTGTTACCCACCCGCAGCCACTTCCCCAGGCAAACGACTCCTCCGTGCCCCCCCTTCCCTGGAGAACCCACGTGGCTGCAGCCCCCCAGCCCCGTGCCCCCACAGCACCCGGCACTGGCAGCGCGTGTCCCAGTGCCACAGGTTCTGCCTGCACCCACAGCATCGCCATCGTGGCCACTTCCCCCTGAAACCTGGGGTCCTGCAGGAGAAGGCAGGGGCCCCGCTCGGCTGCTTGGCTCTCCGGAACGGCATTCAGCGAGGGCTGACAAGCTGGAGGCACCCGGAGGCTGCAGACCCCCCCCAAGCTGCAACAAAGCTCCGCAGCCCATTTTGCCTACCTGAGGCAAAAAAAAAATCACAGAATCTGGAAGATGCTTTTGCTTCGTGTCTTGTAGCCCCTTCCCTGCAGGTCTCAGGGGCCGTGGCGGTGGGGCAGGCCCCCGAGCGCAGGTACTGGCGGTGCCGTGCACCCACCAGCCTAGGCAGGGTGCCAGAGCCTGTGCCGGGGTGCAAGGGAAGGGGCTGCTTGGAGAGCCTCAAAAATGCTTTTCCATCGCATCAACGAGAGCCAGGAACTTCCCAGTGAGCCCGTTGGTGCCGGCAGGTGCGTGCGGGCGCTGCCAGCTCCCGACACCAGTGCCAGAGGCCTCCGGTGCCAAGGGATAATGAGCGCCGGCCCGGCTGGCTGCCGTCACAGCCGCGCGTGCCGAGGGCGCTGCCTCAGCCCCGCTGCCTTTTGCGCTCAGCGCTGCTCGCCCGGAAGGTTTTGCCACATTTTCCCCTTGCGGGTTACAGCTGGCGGCACTGCGGCGCTGCCAGGACAGCCGGGAAGGGACTCCACGTGCTGAGATACAGGGAGGAGGAAAGCCACCAGAGCGAGCCGTTTGGATGAACTGCGCCCTTGTAGGGAGCATCGCACAGAGCCGAGTCCTCGGCCGCGAGCAGGGCCAGTGCAGGGAGCAGGGCCCCCAGCACTGCAGGGGCACCGTCCCTGCTCCACCTCCTCCTGCGGTGCCCGCACGCTGCTCCCGGGGGCTGCGGGGCTCCATGGCCCTGGGGCGGCATCGCAGCGCCGCTGCCAGCGGGGCAGCCCCGGACGAGTCGTCTGTGCGTGCGCGGAGCAGCCCTGCCCCGTCCCCGCGCCGCCAGCATTGCAGACCCACCGGTTTCCTCTGCCCTTTCCACCGAACCAACCCGCAGAAAGTTTTATAAACTTGAGGAAACGCGAGTCAAAGCAGAAGGAGCCCGAAGCTGAGCCAAAGCGTGACCTCAGCAACCTCCCCTCTTTGTCCAGCCCGGGACCTCATTATTATCTGTCAGCATTTGCTGAGTCTCCTCCTTCGGGGCCACACCAGGCCCTTCCGGAGGCGCAGGGCCTCGCCGCAGCCCGCGCTCCTGATGCCTGCGTTATCTCTGCTGCTTCCAGCTCCGCTTCCCCCCGCCGGCGGGGCGATGCCTGCCTGGGCTGGCAGCACTGGGGCCCATGCGGGGTCCTGGGGGTCGGGGTCACCCCGCTGCGCTGTGAGCTGGCAGCGGGATGCCAGGACAAGAGCACAGAGCCCTCGCTGCACCTCTTGGAGGGGATGCGGGGACAGCGCCGGCACCAGCACCACGCTCCCAGCCTGGCCAAGGAGGCAGCGAGCCCCAGCAGAGCCGAGGCTGGGCGAGGATGGAGCGCAGTTTGCTGTCTGAAGTATTAACTTGCCCGTCTGACATGAGGGCAGTGACAGGCAGGGAGTGTTTGGTGCAAAGGAAGGAAATGGAAGAATTAAATCCACAGAACTTCCCTGCTTTTGTTCTCCCTCCCACCCCCGCTCTCCTCCTTGGCCGCTCGCTCTTCTCGCTGGATGTGTACGGCTTGATACTACCCAAGCAAGCTGGAAACGGGGTCTATCAGCTGAAAGCAATTTACTTTGAAATCCAGCTGCCAGATTTTCCTTCATTTGTTTACTTTTAAATGCTTTTTTAAAAGCCAAAGTACACAAGGCAGCCAAATTGCTGACATGTGTGCCGGGCCGGTACCCCGCAAACGCTGCATTCTTTCATGTCCTCCTGGGCTCAAATCCACTCATGTTTATTTAAAATACGTAGAACACTTCAGCACTATTAAGGACCATGTTTTATAGTAAATGGAAAAAGATTTCCTCGCAGGCCAAGGGGAGCGGGAAAGAATCACTTCAATTCAGTTTTGTTCTGCAGCACTTTGCCTACCACACGACAGCCCAGCCACCCACAGCTCGCCATCGGGCAGGCTCGGCCCGGTGCCAGCACCCGGTAGCGCCGTGCCGTGGGAGCTGGCAGCGCCTGGCTCAGCCTCTCGCCCCAGGGATGCGTGGGGCAGCTGGCCCATGGTGGCCAAAGCAAGCCCTGAGACTGGGCTTGCAGTCACCGAGGAGCTCCGAGATGGAGAGGCAGAGAATGAGACACGGTGCATTTACTACAGACGGCACAACACATCCTCTCAAAAATATGATAAAGACGCTGGCACAGAGAGCAAATATTTTAAGGGCAATAACAGGTAAATGGGACTACATATGGAAGAAGACAATCAAATTTAGAATTTTTAAGCATATTGATAATGCGGGCATTTGGGGAGGAAAGGATTATGAAAGAGGTATTTTCAGCTAAGGCTGCCTTTCCTTAAACCATCCCTCTATGCCTGACATGGCCTGAACTCTACAGGGTAATGTAAGGATGCGCATCAGAAAGCGAAAATGTCAACAAGCAGCAAATCCTCCAGGTTGTTGTCACTGCTCAAGCTTAAAGAAAGGCAGAAAAGCAACAAACATGGAAAGAAGCAAGGAAGTGACTTACATCTTTAATTGAATGATCTGCTACCACCAACATAGATGGACAGTGATGTTGTGAAAACCTGTTAGCACGCCTCTGGCAGACCTCCTTCCTAAAAGAAACCGCTACTGACGTAGCCAGAATTGGTCTGTTCTGTTTGGTAGTAAGAAGTACAAGAAAGCAGAAACCTCCACTTATTAACTGTTAATCATTTAGAGTGCAGCACCTTCATAGTTTTATTGTAATTAGCCAGACCAGTAAATCTTCAAAAGGATTCCTCCAGTGGAATTCCCCGACTCTGATTATGTCATGCCCTTAACACAAAATCCCACAACTGGTTTCACTCATGGTTAGGAGAAACAAAGGCTCTAAGCAAGCGATGATGGGGAGCAGAGCAGGTTTGCAAGGACAAGCATTGAGCACTGGTGCTACATGCGCATTGGGGACCTCCACTTCTCAGCTAACTCCCCTGCTCACATTTCCACACATCGCACTGCTGCAAGAACGGTTCAGATCTGAGAGCCGGCAGGCAGGAGAGATCCGTGATGTTCAGAACTGGGAAACACTCCTGCAAGACCGCTCACAATGCACTCTGTGCTCAGGGTGCCACTTCTCACCTCCAGTCTCTCTGACAGGGACATCTCCCGCTGCCTGCCTGCAGGGGAAAGGGGTTTAACTGCTGCGGGGCTGAGTGACGAGGGTAGGGCTGGGCACAGCTCCTTTTGCTTCCTCCAGGGAGGCAGAGCAGCGAGCGATGGGTCCTGGCCATGCAGAGCTTTGCCCAAAACCCCTCTGAGGCACTTTACAAGGGCAAAGACAGTGAACAAGCACAGAGCGGTGTGTCGGTGGAACCACCCCAGGCACAGAGGGAAGCAACATGCCCTGGGGCCGCACAAGGAGACAGAGACAGGAGGGGGGGAAGTTGGGCTGCCGGCCCCCCAGCGCAGGGCTCTGCCCTCCAGACCGCACTGCCCCTGGATCACTCCGTTCTTTCCCCTCTCCAGCATGCTGGTGTAAAAAGCAAAAAACAAACACGAGAGCCTGTAACAATAAAGAGCGCAATAACTGATAGTAAAGACTCCGGCAGCTGTAGGGAGCCAAAAGCTTCTTGGAGGGGGTTGGATGGAAGCTGAGTTTCCCTCCCTGCTTGTATTGTATTTCTTTCCTCTGCCAAAATGTGCTTCCTGAGTCTTGGGCAGAGCTCTCTGCTGCTGACCCTCACCTTCCTCTGTTTAGCCTGGAGCGCAGGCTTGCCACGAGCGCCTGAGGCCGCGCCTGGGGACAGGCAGAGCCTCCTGCTGCGTGCACATGGCCAGGGTCAGGCCCACTGTCAGCGGCTTCCTGAAAACGACAGCCAAGTCGGGCCACACCTGACCGCGTCCCTCAGGAGCAGCAGGCAGAGACCAGGCACGGGAGGCTGGAGAGAGCGGCGGGGGGGGCAGTTGCAATCGCTGCGGCTGGCGCTTAGGGGCTCCGTCCAGTCCTTTTCTCTCGGACAGAGATGGGTCGGGTTCCACTGTGCACAGCTGTGAACAGGAGGCAGCGAGAACAAAGCGGAGGTCAGATGGTGCTCTAACCAAAGGGGTAATTCTGACTCCATTAAAATTCTAGCTCCCGTTTGCATGGAAGCAGAAGGCTGCGCTACTACTCATAAAGAACTGAACCACCCTCAGGGTGACTCATAGTCCTTAACAGAGCTGCCACGCTGATTTTACAAATATTAGAGCAATGCCTCAAAGTCAGTGTTTTGTACGCTTTAACCTATCAACTTGGGAGCAGACCCATAGCTCTTTCAGAAAGCTCCCCTTCCCCTGTATTTTATTTCCTTTCTCAGTGCCAGAACTGGAGCCAAAGCCGAGCTTAACAAAGCAACAGGCATGGCCATTCTTCCCAGCCCTCATTTCCCCTGGTGAGAAGGGAGAAATTAATTTAAACCCTATCAAAACAGCAAAAGCTGTTCACTATTTTGTGCTGCAGAACACAGCGTGAACAAAACACTTGCTTGAACCATCCGCATTTGCCAGCCCAGCCAAGAGCACAAGAACACGCAGGTTGGAATCCTTTTGTTTGGTCATCTGCAATAGACAAATGCAGACAAACGTGATCTAAGCTATTTCGCAGGCACTGAGGGCAGCAGCAAGGAGACGCTTGGGATGCAGGCAAGATAGAAGAGCTTTTACCTTATTAAATGCTCTAATTTCTTTTCTTTGATCCCTCTTATTCCTGGAGCCAGTCAGATGCAGCAAAGCTCTTCGCTCCCAGCAGCTTCTGCTTGTGTCCTAGCCCTGCAATAGCCTGGAGCAGCACTCAACCAGCCGAGCAGACTCAAAGCACAAGGCAATGCAGCACTGCTGCTGTCAACCACAGATATCACACACAAGAGGAACCTGCACTGATGCACACATTAGCCTTGCTAATGCTTTTGCAACATGTGCAACGGAGTAGAAAAACTTGCCTCTGAAGCAGAAAACAAAAATGGAAATAACCCCTGCACTACCAAGCTGTGATGTCGACCTGCCTCTGGTGCTCAGGAACCACCCCCCTGTACAGCAGCTGCTTGCTGGGCTGAGTTACTGCCTTAATATCCCAAATAACACTGCAGACTTCTTGCTTCCAGTTTGCCGGGCTGTACTTTCTCAGCTCTTTTCCCTTTGCCAAGGTACTATTTGTACCCTTCTCAGCCATGCAGGAGGTGTCTCAGAACAGAGTTACATCAAGACCCCACCTAGAAGGGCTCATGCAAAAACAGCCATAAAATTATTAACAGAAGGGCAAGGGGGTCTTACATTATTAAGACCATTTGGTAAGGTCATGTCTATTCCTAATAGAATAAAGAGAAATAATGTGTTTTTACATGAAGTTAAATATTGCAATTAACCTGCTTCCTGTGCTTAGCTGTCACTCACTGGTAGCACTGGCCCAGCAGGTTCAGAACTGAGCACCATCCTGCTCTCTGCAGTGCCATGGACACCCTTTTTCTGGCTTCAGAGAAGCAAATAGAAATTACACTGGGATTTCCCAACCTCCATCTATATTAGCTCTGTCTTAGCTTCCTTAACTCACATCAAATGTGACTGAGGTGATCAGAACTTTTTCAACACATTTTTCTTCCCCTTCTCACTTCACACTCAATCCAAGAGTTTCTTCCATATGTAGAAAAAATAAAGTTGAGACAGTGTTGAAGTGAGGTTTGTAGTAAAGAAAAATCTTTAATCAATAATTAAGTTTCTATTAGCAATACTAAATTAGCCTTAGGACTTTCATGATGGCAAAATCTGCACACAAATGCCCAAGATCAGCTTAAAGCAGCCACAAGAGGGAGTCTTAAATCTCCTACTAATATCTAGATAGATTCTAGTTTCAAAATGCTTTTAGTACAAAAGTACACAGCAAGCTTTCAAAAAAGAGTTTTACAAAGTTACCTTGAACTCCAAATTTTCCTCTCCAGCTTCACAGAAGTATCCTCGTTTTGAAGGTAAAGGTTCTTCAAAACCTTTGAAGGTTGTTCTTTAAACAGGCAAAAAAAAATCCACCTCATGTACCATAGCTCCATTCATGAACCATATTGCAATTAAAGGCAGAGGAAGAATATGTGAATGGCCTTGTGGCAAATCTCATCTTACAAACACTCGAGAGGCTAGTTCTGCCTAAACTGACTCCTGGAAGTCAGTTTTATTTTTTTTTTTTAGCAGGAGTGATAATGACATGCAACAGATCTATGAAACTGGCAGGAGAGATAAATAAAATCAACTCCCTTCCACTGCTTTCTCAGATGAACAATTTGGTGGCTATAAGCAGAGCGGGTGTTGCTGTTGGACTCCTGGTCTTTCTAGCTAACAGTACACCTCCTCCAGCCCTTTTGCCTTGTTGAATTAAGCAGAACCATTTGAGACCAGGGCATATCAAACTGCCAGATGTCTTGGAGGGGGGACATTCTCTGTGGAACAATGCTGTCATGCTAGTGCCACACAATAACTCTGCTGTGCCAGAAACGCACACTCCTCCCTTACTAAGATTAGAAATTGCACTAGGGTTTTTCTCTTGCCATCCATAATCTGAAAGGCAGCAGGTTCTGCCTAATCCTGCCTATGGTGTGGGGCAAGCTACCATGACATCAGCTTGAAATTTTGTTAATTTCACACACGATTAGAAGCACTGGCAGAGCTTAGAGCCGACAACGTAACAAATAACACTTCTCACATTGCCAGTAAAATATCTGTGTTGAATCTGCGTGCATCTGCTCTCCATCTGCCAAAAAAATGTCAAGATACATTCCTCAAAAATAGTTTTATGGTCTTTACTCAATCTTGACATTCACTTGTTCTAAAGTTTCCAAAAACACATTACAGCTCCAAAGGGGATCTATGTTTGAGTAAAGCCACACAACAATTTTGAGCAGAAATAGCTACATATAGGCACTGTCCAAAGCACCAAGAAACAGACCTTTGGCAAGACTTTTTTGCAGAGATTCAGCCAAGAGATAAAGTAGTAATTATCGCAAAGAAGTTAATGAAAGAAGTGCTCATAGTAAAGCTGAATTCTATTTGACTTTATGATCACTTCATTGTCCTCCTCTGCTGTTCTCTTCTGTACATTCACTTTCCCACTCCTGTGTGAAACTCAAGTGGGAATCTAAGCAAGCAGACAGTTAATTCTGACTTTTAAACACAATCAGTGTATCATTACAGGATCAGCTTCCAATCCAAGAAGCAGTAGATTCAGTTGTCATGAAAAGATGAACAATCTTAAACCTTTGAGACTGCAGCATGTCACTTTTTTTTTTTGCTTACAGTACTAGCCAACTTAAGGGTGGTTTTTGTAAAAGGCTGTTTAAAAAATGTTCCCCCCCCCCAACTTATGAATGTCATTCTTTTCAGAATTAATTTAATGGAAAAATACTTTTTTATTCTTAGAATTAAAGTATTTTTGCAGGGTTGCCTACGTATTAGAATGGGTCAACAAAGAGATCAGATGTGATACATGTTAACATCCCCCAAAAATTTATCCTCTACTTGGCCAAACCTCATTTTCACTCACTCAGCTGAATGTAATTAGACCTCAAGCTTGCCCTAATTTCAATCTCTAGAGAAAAGAGGTTATCTTTCTTCAGTGATACATGGCTGCTCTGAAATGTTGGCAGTCATCTGGAAGGAGAAACTGCAAAGGTTTAGACAAGGAGGTGCTAAGACAGCATGATATGTACATTAAAATGCAAACATGTATGCCATAGCACCTGCTGAGTTTCAGTCAACATACCCAAACAGAAGTAGCAAGAACCCATCAGCCACACAGTACACGAGCTATTTTTAGATAAAGGTTATACAATTTTCCCTCTAGCTCCATGGATCAGAAACATATGCTGCAGCTACAGACCCATTACAGCTTAATCCTACTCCAAACAAGGGGATGGTAAATCTTCAGATCCTAATTTCACTGCTAGTCTACTCAAGGAGCAGAATACTATTTGAGTCTTTGCTATGGTTCAGACTACACAATCTGGTCCAGAGCAAGCTGAACTGCACATGGCTTTGTGAGAACAAGTTCATTTATTTCTTCTGACCTTTGTAATAAGGTTCTTGCTATTGGAGACGATGAGCAAAGGAAAGACTAGATCTATGAAACCTCCAGCTTTTGGAAACTGCAGAAAAGAAATTAGCTGGAGGAAGCAGCCTTACTCCTCTATCAAAAAGAATCATGGTGAGACAACAGGAAGAAACTGCCCCAAGTCTCTCACATCAGGACCTTCAGTCAGAAGATGAGCTACTTTCTCACACTGCTTAACGGAACAAGACAATCCTTTAGAAGATAATCTTAAAGGAATTGAAAGCTTACTGTGATTCTTCTGATGAAGTAGCTTGTGTTCCCATTAAAAAAAATGGAAGCAGCTAACCTACCTGCATGAGGTGCAAGTAGTCAGTAATTAGAACAAGGATCTTTATGTCGAAAACACTACTGACCTCGTACCTATCAAAAACCACCGATTTAGACTAAAATCTTGCTCCAAGACAGGTTTTAAGTAAAAATCTATGCAGAAGAAGTCTCTTGGAAAAATGCACAATTATTGGTTACAAGATTGTAAGGGAAGACATAAATGACCAATTTGTGCTCAAAGCTTGCTTGATGCAAGTGACAGGGATCTCAATAAGCAAATAAAGTCTCATACGGGTTTTCAATTGTTTAAATTAATTGTCAAAGATTCAGACTATATTTATATGCATCTCAGACAAGCCTGGCAGCCATTATCAAGCAACTGACACCACTGGTGTTAAGATGGTCCCAAAGGCTGTAGGACTGCAGAGACCTTAGTGCAAAACAGGGAGATACTCGCACATCATAGCCACTAAAAAAAAAAGTATGTTTAAAGAAGTCTACTAAGCCATGTAACTTTTTTTTTTTTAATCATTACGGTTAAAGTTATACCCAATGTGTACTGAACAATTTACATTTGCAAGCAATATATCTTCGCATTTTAATTACAGTACAGTCTGCCCACTTTACCAGGACCAGAAAAAGAGCCTACTGCCATATGGAGAAGGCTTCAGCTCTCCTTCAATGGGTGGGTTTGGCTCTGGTCTAGGTCTAGAATGATAGGCATTCTCAGGGATAGGTCGGTCTGTCTTCACTTTTGTGACCTGGAAAGAAAAAGGTAGGAATGATACAACTTCTCACAGCATTTAATAGAAAAGCTAGATTAAGTCAGAACTCAATGGAAGTACCACCAAACCACAATATCATTGATCTAATAAGAGCTCCCATCTCCAGAGTACTTTTAATAAAGGGAGAGGAGGGGCACTTTACTCATAGCTACATAGTAGTTACACAAATGTGTGAGCTTCACTCCTAAAGGAAAAGTCTCTGCATTAGGAAAAGCAAAAAGAATAACTGGAGTTGTATGAGAAAAGTGCAAGTCTTCCAGGAAAGCAATGCATGCAGTCCCAACTCTAGAGAATGCTGAAAGAGTCATGCATTTAGTAAAAAGTCTAAAAGTTTCCAGTGTTGAGTTCATGTATCACCTTCTAGGCAGGGGAAAAGTTTGAGACCTGGTCTGGAAAAATGCATGTAGGAAGGAAGAGAAGAACCTGGCTATCCAATCAAAAAGATATGAAGTTACCTTAGAGAGCTCTCCCAGATCAGGTCTCACCCAACCCAACTTCTCTAGCACACAGTTATCAAATACTGCCTGCTGCTTTCGGCACCGACGAAGCTCCTGCAAGTTGGTATAATCAATGCATGTCCAGTATTCAGTAAACGGCTCCGCACAGTGCGTCTTAATCTTCCTGCAAGAGACCACAGAAAGAAAATGGTTAGCAAGTGTTGTAATTTTAATGTTTTTCTCTCTTACTCGTTCGAACCTCAAGTTGTGCTAAAGTGTTTTCACAGTTGTAAGTTCTCAGGAACACTTAAAATCTTCAGAAGTCCGTATTTGAAGCACCATTAAACAGAACTTAATACCAACACCACTGAAGTTTGTATCACTGTAGCTACAAGTAGGGATAGCAATAACTTCACCAATATGTGGAAGGTATTCTTGCGACATAGACATACACAGATCCCCCATATTGGATGTTTGTTTTGTTGAGTGACATAATATCCATTACACAATGCTCTAACACTTCCAAATTAGTTGGAAGTCCTAAGCTCAACGAGACATGCTTAGACAGAGGTTTTTGATTACTGGCTACTACACTGGAAGAGGACATGCTTTGAGCTAATTAAGCCAGGCCTTCTACCAGCAACCTAAGAACATGATACTGGCACATGCCACAATCTGTACTTTTGTCACAAGAGGTCAATTTCAAACCTACCTGAGTTTTTAACAACAGTATGCATATGAAACACAGGACAGACAATGTAAAATTTAGGCTCATTTCCTAGATTTCATGACATAGCTGCAAGGTGCTGAAGCAGCAAGCCTTCTACCCCCCGGGGCATTCCTCTGCTAACCTGACAAACACCCGAGCCACCTACCCTGCACCAGAGGCCATGGAGCTCTACATGAAAGGACAAATTGAAGTTTATGTAAATAGAAAAACAAAACAAAACAAAAAAAGCACGGCCCTTTCCTCAAGGACCATGCCTCTCTTCAAGGACACTGCCTCCATCTTCAGCAGTCAGAGCGTAAGCAGCAAGAATAAGGACTCCGAAGGCTGCGATGGTGGCAGCACTTCCAACGAACCCGAGCGGCCGCCAGCGCTCGGGTAACGCAGCTCGGAAGGGGCCGCTGCGCCGGGGGAGCCCCGAGCCCCGAGTCCCGCCGGGGCTCCCTTGCGGCGGCCGGGTGCCGGCGGCGGCCCCGCTCACCTGAAGAACTCGAGGGCGCACTGGTTGACCTGGCGGCCCTCCCGCAGGCACTTGCGCGGGTCCTTCTCCTCCCAGCGGCACAGCATGAACTCCTTGTTGGGGCGGTCGCACTGCGCGCCGTAGTGGTGGGCCGCGGCCTTCAGCACGGCCGAGCTGACTCTCACCTGCAGCGGGGCAGAGCGACAATGGGGGCGGGCGCCTGGGGGCCGCCCCGCGGAGCCGGGGCCGGGGGGCGCTCACTCACCTCCGGCACGTCGAGCTCCTCCAGGGAGGGCACCTGCAGGGAGCCGGGCATGGCGGCGGCGCCGCTCTCCTTGAGCTCCCCTCAGCGCCC
>VXAA01000259.1:892569-920977 GCA_013399115.1 Anseranas semipalmata
TGGCTCTGCGCTGAGCGCGCCTTGCAGGGCACGTACGCCTTTGCGGATGGGCTGGCATACGAGGACGAGAGGTGGCTGTACTGCGATGGCTACGACAGGAGGTTTTACACAGAAATCTGCTCCGGTCTTAAACCAGCAGGTACTGAACTGCGTCTGCGAGCCTGAGGGTCTGGAAGGAATCGAGCTAGCCACTTTGCTTAAGAAATGTTAACTCAGCTAGGTGAGTACCGTGGAGCAGCAACGCCTGGCCAACCGCTGCCAGAAGCCTGCGGGCACCTGCGGGCACCGTGAACCACAGGAGCGGGCACGGCGTCGCACCCACAGCGAGGCCTTGGCTGAGCGGTGGCCCAGGGGCAGGGCCCGTTATCGATAGCTCGCCGTAGCCCATTAGCCCCTCCGTGGATTTCACTTTCCCTGCGTTAGCAGCGTGCTTCCAGTAGCGACAAGTTGAACAAAAGCAATTAGTCTACATCCAGAACATCCAATAAAGTTTGAATGCACCTATCCCACATAGCTTTTTAGTAGAACCAAAATGAACACGTATGTCTAGTCTATATTCCTGCAAAAGACTTTCAGAATCTTATTTGCCTGTAGTCAAAAAGTGAAAAGATTTGCAAGGAACAAGTGAGTGAAATATGTAACATAATACATAAAACACTCTTCTTTATACATAAAATATTTTAATGATGACATGTAGCTGTTCTGTGAGGCCAGCAAGACTCTCCTGGTCCTGTTCTGTAGTTTGGAGTCATATTTGTAATGTTGGTTTAGTGGAATGAGTCATAGGACTTTGAGGAAATCAAAACGGGGTTTTACCCCATACTTTTTGCGCATAATTCTACATTTTAATTTTCTACATCTGCAAAATTGTCAAAATATTTTATAAAATTTATTGTAAAGCGATTACATTGTTTTTATAGCAAATGCCATGGATATGTAATATTTGTTAGTTATCTAGACAAAGGCACAAATGCAGAAAAAAAAAACAAGCAAAATGAAGCAAATCTTTTGTTGTTGTTGTTGTTTTTAATTCAGGCATTTCTCAGCTTACAAATCTAGATCCTCCTAGAAAAATCCCAGAAGGATGTTATGACTGTGGTGATGGCTTCTATAACCCTGAAACCCGAATTGTCATTGACTACAAACTGAGGTTTCTGAGAAATGCAGGTATGATTAACTTCTTCTGCAAGGTAAATTTCAGTAGGTGTATTTGTCATATCTTCTAGGATGTGTGCCTAAAGCTAAGACTTTTAAAAGTCCACGATTAGTTCTGTTATCACTGAGCTAAAATATTTCTTACATATTGATTTTTGTCAGCTATTTATGTATCCCCAGAGTTGTATAAATCATCTTTTGCAAAATTGCCATGAAGTAATACATAAAGTTTATTACCATTTAGTATCTTAATCTCAGGAAAATCTTTGATATCTTCCATGATGATCTCAAGCAAAGGAATGGTAGAATAGTAGTAAGATGTACATCATTGATCCTGAAAACTGATAAACTCTGTGCTGTGATCAGCAAAGAGTTTAAACGTGCTTATCTTTAAATGTTAGAATAGTCCACTTTATTTAAATGGGTCTTAGGGCTATGTTTAAATACCTTGCTGAATAGGAAACTTTCTTGCCACCTTTTAGAGACGTGTTTTGAGTAGAATCTGGCAAATATTGGGTCTTGTGGATCAGTCCCCAAATTAACAAACCTTGAGGAAAATTAGTTCTCATCAAGCCAAAGGAGAAACTTTTCAAAGTAAATACACACAGAAGATCTCTAAACAGTTGACACTGGGATAACTCAAAAATGTAATCTGACCTGAAACAAATGCTTTGTGTTCTGGTTAATTAACCTTTATGTTTATCACTTTTTTTTAAGTGCAGATTTTTATTTTTATTTTTTAATGAAAATGTTTTTCAAAGCAGCCAACCCTCATCCCCCCTTTTTTTTTCCAAATGTCCAAATTGCAAGACCTGGTGTTTCTAGAAGACAGAACATTTCATTTTCAGTGTGCCACAGTTTAACTGTTTTGTTGCTTGGAAACTCTATTTTTCAGCAAATTTACTATTTGTTGAAAAAAAATCTGCTCAGCTCTACTTTCAAGAGCTTTTATAAGTACGCACTGTGATATTGGAGGAGGGAAGTGAAGGGGGGGCTAAATGAATTGGAGATACCATCTGCTATAAAATATACCCTGTGATACATGGCCTGTTTTATAAACGTTGAATAAAAACTGATCTAGATTATTACAAATGGCATTGATCCAAAATACTGGAATGCAGTGGGCCTACTGATGAGGAAGATAAGCAACATGCTTTCCAAAAACACAGGAACCTACACAGATTAGTACAGGAGGGAACGCCTTGGAATTCAATTTATTGTTTTTTAATCTGTTCTTTGAACTCATTGTCCTTGATGACATTTATCTCAAACCCTACAAATTATATCAATCAATATTCACTGACCAGACCAGCACAGCATGCAGTCTGACAGAGTTGTCGGAGGTGTGCTTTGTGTGACCATTCCATTGAGAACCCTGTACACAAAGTTAAACTTGTTGATGTGAGCGTGAAGAAGGAATGTGTCATGTAGGCCAGACCCTTCCTCTTAAGAACATGAACACAATTGAAAAACCCGGCACTTGTTCAACATCAGAGGAACTCTTACTGCCCCAGGAGAGATGATTCAGGGCACAAGGCCACTGCAGTTAAAAAAAAAAAAAAATTAAAAAACCCCAGCTGTAAGCAGAAGAAACTGAGGAAGAGGCTGGAATGACAGGGAACAGATCCAGAATTACTCCATTATAGGTTGGGCAGGAAGGAGCAGGAAAACCTCCAGGCTTCCAGCCAAGTCTTGAAAGCATCAAAAGCAGATGGTAGGAAGCATTCAGGAAGTTCTTACAACAGCTTGACAGGTTTACCAAAATGACACTATCTTCCTCAGGTCTGGAAGCAGGCTTTAAGAATACTCCAGTTCTCACCTTTCACCCTGGCCCTATTATGAAGCAATTTCTGATTGTTTCTTGGTTGTTTGGGAAACAGGGCAAGGAAGCATACCGCCTTGGCACTGACTTTCCTGCCAGACTGGTAGCATCCAGGTATCATTCCAGAACAGAAAAAAAATAGACTCCGTTTGAAATTTCTGAGTTTGCTTCCACCACTTCTTTGTCAAGATGAGTATTTGTAGAGTACCGTAGAGACTCCTGTTAAATTTGGCAAGCTTTGCATTTCACTAGCATGGAGGTCTGATCCTCATTTACTTAAAGCTCTTACTGTTAAAGCAGTGCAAAGGCCCATCATGAAAATATAATCAGGCCCAGGGAATGAAATGACAGCAACAGTTTTGTTATACTTTTTATCTAGCAAAGTTTTCCAAATTCTCATTGCAATCTTGCAGTTATTACTCCATCCCTAAACCTCTGTTTCCTTGGGGATGCTCAAATTTCTCTTGATTCTTCATGTGTTCTTCAATCTTTTCTTTTCTTTTTTTCTAGTATTGCGAAGTACACAAAATTGGACACATAAATAAGAATAGGAGTACTCATTTGTAAGAAGATACATTGTTTATTTTGAACAGGCACTGGGACTAGACTCCTGTTTCACTCAGAGTATTATTCCCTCCTCCCCTTCTCCCTCCACCCCCCTCCCCCCCCAAATTGGACTCCTGGCACCTTTGTAACGGAGTTTGGTCAATAGAAAGATGGGAAGATTTCCCAGTTTTTCAGTGAAAAGTAGGAAATATATGACGTTATGTTTAATGCAAAGCAGAGAGGTACAAGAAGAGAAATGATTCAGATTTTAGGACCCCCAAATATTGGAGAGGTCCATAACTTTCAAAGAGAAAACACTGTCAAAAATAGAAATCATCTTCTACTGAGGAAAGGATGATATGAGCTTGCCTGGGTCACCTCTCTTCTGATGAAAAGTGAAGATACTTCTGATGAAAATTGCTCTGTTTCTCCTGCAGCTCTCCTGATTCTGGGTTAAATAGTATAAATCGTGCCTTTGATCTTTGTAGTATGAGAATATTTGTGCTGCTACTTTCTTGTTCTGTTTTCAGGTTTAATTAGTATGAATATGGTGCACAGGGTAGTTTTCTATACTGCAGTCAATATTACCTGAAATATGTGCATCTCTTCATATAAGATCAAGAACAGGAAGACACAAAGCCTGCCTTTACACTATGAACTCAGGTAGCCGAATTAATATGCACATAACTAAGAGCAGGATTAGGCCCAGAAAACCAAGGCAAGTGCCTATCAGGAGGAGAGGTTTCAGTGTTGCTGTAGTCCCAAGCCAGCTAGCAATCAGCTTAGGATTTCTACAAGCCTGAAAGCCTTGTAAAAAGCAGCAGGAAAAGTCCTGCTGCTTCAGGAATCATTATAAGCTGAAAAGGTCAAGTCTCAAGAATATTATTTTATTCTAGCTTTAAAAAGTCTGGTTTTAGAACATCCAATGTTCCTTGTTTTTGAGGCAGACCCAACTCTACAGGCAAGTTTGAGAACACATTTTAATTCTAAGTCTTAATAATCATGGACTTAGAGTTTCCACACATTGTTACGTTGGGATGAAGGTTCTCATGCTTGGTCTGAAAGAATTTAGAAGCAATTTTTTTTTGGAAAGTCAGCAGAGATGTATTCATCCATTTGGGCTTATCCAAGTATGTAAATCCATGAGATAAATCTCCCACATTTAGACTTTTTATATCTGAAAGCTCAGATGTGACTTGCAGCAAGTGCTTTCTGAGAAATGCAGACTTTGACTTGTCTGAAAAATGTAGTTGAGAAACAGAGCCATAACCACTCAACAATTATGCAGGGTAATATTTCTGTACCTACCCTCATGTACCCCAAATACATGCAGATGTTTGCGTGCTCTTTCTCTTAAACTACTGGAGAATTGGGTGTGGGATGAGAACCTGGCAATTTTTCAGGCCTGGAGTATTTCTGGAGAAAAGACAGCAAGTTTAACTTAAAGTTGACTGTGGTGCAGGAAAAAAAAAAAAAAAAAAGATTGACTGCACTTAGGGATCATGCACTGAGCTTTATTCCCCGTTCTTCTTTGAAATTGCCCATTCTGATGATGGAGGGAGTGGATGAACAGTCTGATTCCAGGCTAGTCCCTAGTCATTGCCTAAGAATGTAAGAGTTGTTTTGGCAGATGCCCTTAGCAATGGAGAGGAAAGCCCCAGCAATACACATACACAGGGAATATAGTATTTTGTTCGAATGAATTTAGCTTCCCATAGATTTAAATGTCTACTTATAACACAGGACCATTTAATCTTTTGTACATTTGTTTCTTTTTTATTTGACTTAAGATACTGAATTTAGATGAGGTTTAGTTCCTACATATTGAAACTCTTAAAAGCTCTTCAAATAATTGTTCTTTGGATACTTGTTAAGCTAAAGAAATCAGTTTTGATCGGCAGTAAAAGTTCATGCTATTTTAAGTGCAACGCTATAGCTATTTTCTGTTGTATATTTAATCATTTTGAATTATATGTCATGTAAAAGATTTTAGCTCTGGGGCATTTGCCAGATGGCTGATTCTGCATTTCACACAACAAAAGAAATAATGTTTGTGTAAAGCTCTTAAAAATAGTTGGTAATCAGTATATTCTACAACGAATAGGATCCAGACCTGTTTGGGGAAAAAAAAAAAAAAAACAGCTTTTGCAGAAATTAATTTAGAGAATTTGGTCTCTACCTCTGGGCTCTGAACAAAACAAATTGTGTCTATTGTTTGCTGATTTTTTTGACATTTGACAAGTTAACTGAATTGTAAATTTTATGTATTTTTATGTTAAACGCCATTTATTGCAATCCATTGATCTTTTTCTCTTTACTTTGGTTGGCAAACTTGTTTCTGAAAAAAGGGTTTTGTAAAATAGAGAGCCAATACTACTCTCCATTTACACCAGCAGAGCATATGAATGTCAGAAGCCCTTTGCTTTTCTTGTAACAGCTGAAGCTCTTGTCCTTTTTATATTCTCCTCTGACTACTGCCGACTCCTCTTTCTGGCCTGTTTTATTCAAATTCCTCCAAAATACCTTTGCAAAAAGTATTTTGTCTCTCTGCCACTGCACTCAGTTTGTTTTCTTTACCCACAAGGCTCTACACAAGTCCATACAAATTCACCTTTTGGTCTTGTCTCCTCCATCTCCCGTATAACTCAAACCCCTTGCAGCTAGTCCCAGGACAGTTTTTCTGCCCACATTCCTATAAAACCCCCATTTTCTGGTACATGCTTTCCAGACTCAATGCTTCTGTGATAGTCAGAAGAGGAAGCTTAGAAATTTTATTGTAACACTTTCATCTGGATCTCCAAGTGTCTCTTGCCTATCTCTTGCTATTTTTTAGATAGGTAGCTTTTGTCCCAGTGTGAGAGCTTTGGACCTAAATAACCCTCACTGCTCAACAAATAAATTAGTTGAGGACCCAAATGTTAGAAGGCAGAGAGGCAGAACACTAGCAAGTACTGAACTGGGAACTGCTGAATGGGCATGACAAGAGAATGAATATTGAAGAGAAGATGGCAGAAGGAAATCTAGTCTACTTAATTTAAAGAGAAGATACCAGACTCCTAAGAGAAGTAGCTTCATATCTTTTTTTATTCTACCCTAAACGCTTTTGTTAATGTTGGACTGATTCTCCTGCCCTTTGTCTGCTCTTTTCATTTCTTTTTATGTAGAAATGTGTTAAGATCAGGCACATTTTGAATGCCATTGCAAAATGCATATTTATGTCTTTCTCAGTATCAGAGTCTGTTCGGGTGACAGACATAGTTGGAGACCCCTCATTTGTGTAACCAAGAAAATATTTTTATATTAAATTTGGCTTACGTATTTTGATATAAAATATCCTTCATTCAGTAAAATAGATTATGAACTAACATGATTTATATTCAACACTATAACCAGCAATGATAATACTAATATATGCATCATGATACAAGCTATTACAGTAATTTCAGTAGCTATAGCTTTTGCAGATATGTTGTTCCTTGTGGTTTCCTGGTCTTAAAATACTTATCATTTTGAGAACTGTGAAAGTTTCAGTTCCAAATAGTGGCATGCCAAGAAAAACAACTTTGTTTGTGTGCTAGCGATCCCATTGTGAATCCATTAGACAGGTTATACACAAGTCATATAGGCACTTATATTCAGCTATACAGTTCATGTGCAAACAAGTTTTACAAGAGATGGAAAGTTCATTTTTGGGCCATTTTGGAATTACAGTAATTAAATGTAAATGGAAGGGTGAGAATTTGTGGGTGGAAGCAAAGGTTAATTGAAAACATGTTTTCCATTTTCTTGCCAGCCTTGATGTTGGTGAGGTCAGGCGCAGTAAGGAAAGTGGTGCTAGGGACTCAGAGGGGCAGTGGAAATGACAGGGGTGTGCCAGGCAGAATCCATAGCTGAGATGCTATCACATATGATTGTAATTGTGCAGTGGAAGAACATGATAAACTGCACTGCGGGTGATGGGAGGAGTCAGGCATGCGAAAGAATTAACTGATATTGTTGTTTACAATGTTCTATGTGTGCCTGGCCCTCTACAAACAGAGAGGAAACTCAGCTCCAGTTCAAGGATTGTCTACTGTAAACACCCGCTCTGACAAACCGTATTCATGGAAAGCTGCTCTGACACACACGGCTATGCCGTGCCTACAAGCGTGCGCGCCAGAGAGTATGCTGGAGTTGCAAGCCTCCGATTGTCCTGATGGAGAGACATATCAGGGCACAGCTGCTTCCCTCCTGGCTCACACAGCTTTTAACAGAAGCAAGAGTGAACAAAGGGATGATGCACACGTCTGGTCCCAGCTCACCATTGGGCGGAGGAGGGAGCCAAGGATCTGAATTTTGAAGTGCAGCAGGGGGAGCACATCAAGCCCCCAGTGTAGATAGAGCCTTTAGGACACCAGAATCACATGCAGCTACAAAGTGCAATATGAAGACCTAACACAGTCAGACAAGAGCATGTGGAAGGTTTTTAAGGTGAACAATTTACTCTTTTCCCTGAGTAAGCCACTAAGCATTCTAATTTCAGTGCAGTGCATCGTCCTGCACGCCTCTAGGTGATTTCCTGAGAGAGCACTAGTTATATGGCAAATCCTGAAGCCTACAAGACAACAGTGCTGCTTGCTGGCAGTCTGCACTCCACATCATGGCAGACACCTACAGGCATGCAGAGTCCCAAGAAATCTCTCACAGCTGAGGTTTCCAGAAGCAATACAGAAATGCAATAGCTAGGAGCAAATCATTCTAAACTTTGCAATATGCATTTAATATAGGAAGATTAAATGCACCTAAATTACAGTGTATTTTCAAGTCATCCTTTGGAAGCACCCTGAAGCAAGCCCACCCTGAATTTTCAGCTGTTTCTAATCCCACTTGAGAGAAAAATCTGGCATGTGTAGTTGGGGAAGTCTCTTCTGCCCCTACTTTTAGACTGAACGTTGAAAATTAGGCAAATGGTTTCATTTTGCAGGAATGTTGAGCTCAAATCCACTGTTTTAAGTGGGATGCAGTTTGAGCTCACCTTGCAATACACCTAACAGCATTTCTGACAGACACCCGTTTGAATTTTGCTGGCATTTGGAGCTTCCCCTAAAGCCACTCAAAACAAGGACAAAATTTGCAAAGCAGTAGTTGGTAAGAAGAACTAATACAAAAGGGACTACTTACAGAAACATAGTAGGACCAACAGGCTTAGTTCGGTCTTAGTTGCCTAAAAATTCTCTATCCCAACTGACCTGTTGACTGTGCAGACAGTGCCCACCAGCAGATCACTAGGACTTGCACCCCAGGTCAATCATCCACTGTGGACAGATGCTGTTTCTGGGGGTTGGTCATACAGGTGGCTACCAGGGTTGGCTCCATATGCTTTGGGCCTGCTTAATGAAAACAGCTTGAATTAATTATTTAAATTAAAGAGGAGCTGTCTCAGTTTGGGCTGGCTGAGGATCTGTCCCACAATATTCAAAATATGTTTTGTGGGTTGTAGAAAACTGATCTTATTTTTGATTGGGACAGAAGGAAATAATTCACAAGAATCAGTCAATACTTACATATATTCTAGCAGCTCATCCATTAAGATGTAACTCTATCTCTCTCTGTTTCAAGATTTCAATTCCATGTCATGATAATGATCATAATATTTCACTAACTTTGGAGTAAATAACTTGTTAATGTTTACCAACTGAATAGGGATACATCAGATTGCAATAAAATTTTCAGCCAAAGCTTTTTTCTTTACCTTCATATGTAAACATTAGTCCTGTTTCAGCAAAGTCTGTTCCATGAATGTATATTCTACTGAGGAAAATCTAAAAAAAAATGGATAAACTTGTAAAGATAAATATGCTGACACAAAATTCAGCACACAACGTGAAGAACCCCATACTACCTAATTGTGCACAGGGTGATAATTTACCACTGATTAAAGAGTTTGTATTTTTTTTCAAATCTTTTTTAAAGGGAAAATTACTTCTGAAGGTGAAGATGTGCTTAGACAATCATATTAACATATTCAAACAATCGCAATTTGCAAAATAGTAATTACAACTCACTATCTGGTAGCATTAATCAAACTTCAAGGTTTAATTCCATTTTAAATATTGATGAAATGTGATTCTCCAGTCTAACCCTGGTGTTGCAGGGTTATGGAAGCAGCCAGTGACAGAAAAAGAGGAACGTGTAGTTAACAAGCAGCTGCCACAAAGAAGGATCGGCATCTGTGATTTAAATTGTTAGCTGCACAGTCAGGTAGAGTGTAAAAAGGGTAGTCAAGAGGCTGTTAAGTCCATTGCTGCCAATTACTAACAATCAGGGAGGAGCTTTAAGACTTGTTCAGTACAATAAACCCAGTTTGTCTTGTTTCAGGGGTTACTACTGAAGAGGTTGCAGCTGCACTGATTCAAATAGCCCTAAAACTACAGTAATTATCAACCAGTCTTCTTTAGTGTAGCAAAAGTATGTTTTACCATAGCTTAACTCTTTACATTCTAATATTTCTCTGCCTCTTCTCACATAGCTAGCCCTGGAGCCATTCTGATGTCTGGTTTTGTGGTTCTTCTAGCTATGCTAGATCAGTGCTTTCATTGCCCCTTACCTAGACCAAGGAGCAGTTGTACAGTATGCTTGGGTTGGATGGCAGCTCTAGGATTTGCTTTAGGTTATTTTTTGGAATATTAAGTCATTACATCTATTATTCATTTTCATATATAAAGTTGAAATTCATATAGCTCGTTCAGTTTTTACAGCTGATTAAACTATATGCAAGTTAAGCAATGCTTATGAACATGAATTTAATTTGCCTGGGCTCAGATCACTGCATGAACTGAGACATTTTGAGACTGGTTTGCGGAGGCTAAAATCCTTAGCACGATCTGCCATGTGTGCTTTCCCGGGAGATCATGAAAATACGGAGTGCAGAAGGAAACAACCTAGGCAAAACAAGGATGTTGTGGAAAGCCGTGATATGAAGCCAGTGTAGCATCTGCCTTCCTTCGTGCCTATAGCCTTGATGCTGTTATGTGACCACAACAGATTTCTCACTAGGAAGGTAGGCTGATTAGTACTTGGGTGAGCCAATTATATCATTACCCAAATATGAGCTAGATAGTGGTGACGTGTAGCGTGTGTAGAGTTTGTTTATTCCTGCACTGTGACAGAAATAGGTGAAGTTTCATTTCCTTGCAATTATTACAAGCTCAGATAAACTGTTTTTCTTAGTCAGGGAGATCCCAGCTAAAACCGCAGAGATACCCCGACTGGACAACATCTGTCATAGCCTAGGCTCACGTGATTGCATCATTACAGAGCTGGAACACCTAGTGCATAGAACAAAAGCCAGCACATTGATTATGGCTTTGATGTTGTTTTTAAGAAAGCTTAAGGAGCACATTTGCATTCCTGCTGCAGCCCTCAATGGAATCTCTGCCTGTGTAAGGATTGCATGGTCTTTAAGTGAGGTTCACTGCTCATCATTTAATTTTCTTTTTAGCTTATTTTCTAGCATTTATTTTCTCCTAGTTTATCCCTGAATAAGAAATGTGACATAAATAGGATGGCTTGTTACAGACCTATTGATTCAAAGTAAATAAAATAGGGAGTAAAAATGTTATCATGTAAGTGACACAGAGGAAGACCAGTACTTACATACTATATCAAAATGGTGACCGTTTTTCAGTCATTAAAGCAAACCTACGGGCTGGGCTGTTGGAACAATGGCAGTATAAGGGTGCTGTCTGCCCCACGCACGGTCACGGGGGCACTGCTCAAAGGTAGGCGCTCGCTGCCAGAACGGAGCTGTGGCAGCACAGCACCCTCGAGCGCGGAGTTGTAAGAGGGTCGGTCAGCACCAGCAACCACGCTGTCTAGAGACCGGTGACTGTTTGCAAAGAGCAGAGTGGAGAACAGGCTCCTAGGAAAAACCTCCTGAAAGTCACAGGCCTTTCTGACTACAGTTCGTCAAGGGTGTCAGCCAAGTGCTGCCATTTAGACAAGGGACAAATGCTTTGGCACATACTTTACTTAAGCCCGCTTTTAGCAGGATGACAACAGATTTCCTCGTGAGCAGCACCTTATGAGAAGTGAAGACTTGCACTCAACTCACTTGAACAGAATGGAGAAATAGGGGAGGGCAGAGGAGAGGAGAGGAGAGGAGAGGAAGGGAAAGGAAGGGAAGGGAAAGGAAGGGAAGGGAAAGGAAGGGAAGGGAAAGGAAGGGAAGGGAAAGGAAAGGAAGGGAAAGGAAAGGAAAGGAAAGGAAAGGAAAGGAAAGGAAAGGAAAGGAAAGGAAAGGAAAGGAAGGGAAGGGAAGGGAAGGGAAGGGAAAGGAAAGGAAGGGAAAGGAAAGGAAAGGAAAGGAAAGGAAAGGAAAGGAAAGGAAAGGAAAGGAAAGGAAAGGAAAGGAAAGGAAAGGAAAGGAAAGGAAAGGAGCTGACTTGAAACCCACTGGAATCAATCAGATTTAGCCACATGCTTGAAGATTCTTGTACATCAAACCTAATTTGTCACACACCCTTCTGTGAATGTTCACTTCTCAGATGAGCACAGCTTCATTCCCGGGACCTTCCTACCTTTCACATGCTACTATGTCACTTTAACTCAAAGCTACAGCTTCCCAGTGAAAAGGTTTTCCATGAAAATTTGACTCCTTACAAGCAACATGCTTCTTTCTTGATCTATTCTGACCTACCTAAGCAGGGCTTTCAGCTGTCCAAGTAGGTGGGATCATGTGCTGTGCCAAGCGCTGTTCACAGCACTGGGATTACAGCCCCTCTGCTCCATCCTTCTTGGAACCATCTGTGCTTTCAGGTAATAAAGGCTTCTACAAAACCCTTACAATTTAGATGGAGGCAGGTGAGAAGCACATGTCACAAGCAGCTAATGTGAATTTCTTAAGACAGTGGTAAACACAAGAAGCAGCTCTAATATATTTCATTTATATAAAAATAAATACAGGTATTGCTTTAAGCAATACTTTGATTTTTCCAAGGCTTTTTGAAGTTTGTGTTTCCTGGTCTACTACACAGATATCTTTTCCCCTAAACAAGCACAAAAGAAAAGGCTGCAGAACAGTTTTTGAAGACAAGACTGTTTAAGTCCCTGGAATAAAGAAGCCACAACTTATATTTGCCAAGTTATTTTTTTTGTAATAATACACAAAATTTCTATTCAAACTTTGCTGGACAGTTGTTTTTTCCTACATTGTCTTTGATTTTTTTCTTTCCACACTATTATGTTCTGAGAATATGACAGACATGAATACTAACAAGGGACACAGAAGATGGTCTAAAATACGTCTATGAGTACTATCAGCATATTGATACCTATCATAATGTACATTTCAAAAACAGCACCGGAAGAAAAACAGGAAGAGAAGAACCTAGGCTTTGACTACAGGTTTTTCTTTACCTTCCCTTTTCATAAACTGACAAGAAATGCAGACAGTATTCAAAAAACGTGTAACTTCTTTTCTGATACTTTCAACATATTTCCTGCAGACGGTCATGAAAAGTCCAAAAAAAGGTGTAGATCTCAGTTCTGCCCAAGTTAATCTTATCACATAGCTGAGTAATCGGAATCATTGCCATAGATCCAGTATCTCCTGCCTTGACACATTCCAACACAACAGCACACAATCTTTTCAAGAAACAAAAATGTGTTCTAAGAGATGCCAATAGCTAAGAATGGATTTTTTTTCTCAAAGGAAAAATGGTTTGTTTGAGCTGGACCCTGGTAATGCAAAAAGCAGGTGCAAAATGGTGATATTTGGCCTTCTCTTTCTCTCCCTTTTAGATGATGATGAGCATGAGTGGATCATTCGGACCTGCCGGAAAGCTGAGGACGAAACAACTGTGCATAAATCTAAACCATGAAAATTCTTTTTGCTAGACAGTAATATTCCAAAGCAGGTAATCTGATTCACAATAAGTCTAATTTGTCCTTGCAGATTTATATCACCCCTTTCCTCTACAAGAATATAATCTTTTTGTCATCTTTGTCAGCATAAACAAAAATGGAAATAATCATTTAATCAGTCATGCTGAGAAAAAGCCATGGAAAAAGAGCAGACTGTACTCACAGTAATATTCCTGAGAGGTGTGTAGTGTAGTATATATACACGTTATTAAGCTTGAAAACAATTTGTTAAAAAGAGTGCCTCAGATTCAGTGTTGAAGTCATTCAAATCCATCTTAATCAACATTATTTTCCCAGATTTTAGTTAGCTGTCCTGGTGAATTCCTTTCCTCTCTTTTTGCTCAGTACTTTGATATTGATTGATCATTGTAATAATGTACACCAGAGGTATTCTTTAATGACTGGTTTGCTAACTAGGAAATTATATCCATTTACTACGAACGTTTGTTGAACTCTCCTGAAGCCAGAGTTTAACAAAATAATAAAAGAGGAAAACTGGGTGGGTTGCTGCTTGATTAGTAAGCCAGAAAGTATTTAAAAATAAAATAAAATGGAATTACATCATTTTCTGGATGTAAGTGCCAGCACTTCTACTTGCATTAACTTTATTTATTACACAAATAAGACATTTACAAAGCACAACATTTAAAGTATGTAACAAAACAGACATTGGTTTTACAAAAAAGTGCTTACAATTTAGTTTTAATTTTTAAAATAAATATTAGTCTTGACTGTCCACTCATTTAGAGAATTTTTTTAACCATTGTAGCCAAGACATGCATAATTGCAACATGCTACAACAAAATGATTGGCTGATGAAATAAAACTGATGTCTATAGTTGGCATCCTACAGATATATCACTGATAGTAGTGCAGGATTGATTCCCACTCCCCCGTCCCAACTAGTAAGTTGTGTAAGCACCTTTAGCTAGGGCATTGGGGTTAACCAGCGTGAGCCAAAAGAAAAAAAAGGCAATAAAATTGTAAACCATTCCACTTTCAGACCCTCACCATATTTAGTTACCTTATTAAATTTGAGTGAAAAGCCTTTCACTGCCTATCTTCACTGGATTTTGTCTGCAAAAGTTTTTGTAAATAGCAACTGGAAAAGTTTAATACATGGAGTCTGCATTGCTGCACCAGAACTTATTTGGCAATTACCGAATAAACTAAGAAAATGAGAATGATTTTACTTTTTTTTTTTTTTTTTTAAATCTACAGACAGGAGATGAATGCAAATGACCTGAGATAAGGTTTGGTTCAGTGGCAACAGTCAGTGTGAAATATATCGTGAAACAATGTATTGAATAAATTAGAGGATTTCTTACATTCCTGGTACAGTTGAGTATTTTCCATACACATAATTAGCTCTAAAACTGCACAAGCTGAATTGCTTCCAGTTTTTGCAAACAATTTGGGCTTAATATAAACAGAGCCTGATTTCTGAATTAGCAAAGCTGCTCCTGGCTACTTACGGGGGAAACTGCCCTTGAGCACGGTCTGTGCGGCGTAGTTCGCTGCGTGCGCAGTGGTGCAGCCACTTCCACTGCGCGTGGGGTGAGGAACGTCTACGTTAGCCCTGCGCTTTGCACTCCGGTCCTGTCAGTGGTATCAGGTACAAAAACTTTGATATACAGTACATTTCACAAGTGGTTTTCTTGATCAGTGACTAAGCTGATATTTAGCAGATACATATTTAATAGGCTCCCTTTCACTGCATGGCTGAGACAGAAGATAAATGCAACAGGCCGTTTTCTCCCTCAACAAAACAGTTGTGGAAATCTCAAGTACTGTGGGATGTCAGGTCAAGTTACAGCCTGAGGTCTCTCCTTCAGTCTTAAATTGGATAGCTACCCATTAGTTTATAACACTAATTCCACAACTAAACAACCATTCGAATGCGCGAGCACAAATGCAGAAGAAAGTGGGGCCCTGGTGACCCTGCCGACCACCACCAGCATCTCAAGGCTATTTCATGCAGACACGGCAATCCACGTCACCCTCGCAGCTACAAACGCCGGGAAGCAGAACGCTCCGCTCACAGCCAACAAAAGGTATGCCAGTCCTTTTGCTCATCACTACAGACAGGGAGAAAAGTGACAGGAACGGGTACAACTTGTGACCGTTCCTGCCCCAAGGAGACACTTCTGGAGCGGTGGTTCCTGCCAGGCCACGCGTGCAGGAGTCTCCTGTCATTGGTCACGCACTGGGAACGGTTATTTGCATGTCAGGAGGTGACAATTATACCTCGCGGACCTAATTTCCTCACTCCTTCCAAGTGTTGTTTTAAATTGCGGATAGAGCTGCTAGCTGTTGGCTGCAATTAGAGAGAATACTGGCCTAACTGTCCAAATATTACCACCACCCTCTCTGTTTTATATACATACACACACACAGAGGTATGTATCTATATTCATTCCAACACACAGCAACATGTGCTGGTATTCAGTTATGTCTCAAATCAAGAG
This sequence comes from Anseranas semipalmata, assembly GCA_013399115.1. Taxonomy (NCBI): domain Eukaryota; kingdom Metazoa; phylum Chordata; class Aves; order Anseriformes; family Anseranatidae; genus Anseranas; species Anseranas semipalmata. Next base: position 908,464 of record VXAA01000259.1, read on the forward strand.
GTCTTGGGGGCCACCTCAGCAGACATCCGTGTCTCCTTACGCAGGTCCCTGAGCAGCCAGCGGGTGACTGTGCCCGGCCACCGGTGCCGCACGGAGCCCACCGGGCACGGCGGGTGTGCAACCGGCTGGCTGGGCCCGTGGGGTCCCGCAGGGGGGCTGCCCGCCCAGCCGATGCTGGAGATTGATCCAGGATCTCCCAGAGAGAAAAACACGTGTATCTACGGCTTGAATTAAAAACAAGTTACGTAACCGATGGATTCCTGTCTTCTGCTCCTCAGGCACCGCTCAGTCACGGCACGCGCTAACTGCGGCTCATAGTGGGCTTTCACATTCTTGGAAATGCTGCCTCGCAGAAACTTAGCAGCAGGACAGACCCGTGTGCTCACATGGAGAGAGGTTTGTTATCGACCTGCTCTTGGCTTGGTGCGAGCTGAGAAGGGCTGGCAAATGCTAGCTGTTTACTTTTTGTTATTACCGTCAGTGAAATATCATTTCAGAGTTTTTTTCCTGATTTGGGGCCAGACGGCCAAGTACTTCCTTTGCTGTTGCAATGAGACTGCCTCTGAGGGTGAGCCCCGCATCGCCGGCTCCTCTGCAAGCAGCCGCTTCGGGCTGTGCCTCCCTCCAAGGACACAGCAGAAGCAACAGCCATGCTCCAGTAAGGGGGAACAATGCAAGGGCAAAGGAAATCGGATGCTGCCAGACAAAGGAATAGGCCATCACCTTGCTGCTGCTTGGCTAGGGACCGCTCCTGCTGGCCGCTCTTCCCTAACTGCCCTCTGGTTCCTCCCCTGCTGTTCTTGCTGAGCGCGGTGCTGGGTCCCTCTCCTGGGGCCCGTGCCAGGGCAAGACATTTCTACGCATGTATGATCAGCTTCCGTTAAGGATTTCCCAGTCCCAGTGTATGGAGCGCCTAAGAGTTTTGTGCAGGTACATTCTGAAATCACCCATTCGTGATCCAACACGACTCCAAGGACATAAAGTAGCTTGTTAATAAAGAATGAGAATAATAATAGTAAAAAAAAAAAGATTTGGCAGATGGCTGTGAGAGGAGAGAGACATTCAGTGCTCTAAGAACAAGTCAGCAATCAAAACCTTCAGAGTGCTAAACCTGGCTCTGCCACCAACCCCCACCGCTCCTTTCGGTTCAGGACATCTCCATTTCCCCTCCTATAAAATGGGGGGGGGAAACACTAAGATTTACTTACCTTACAGAGTGATCAAAGGACATGTGATTCTAAAGCACTTTGAGGAGGAAGGAAAACTGCCTATTTCCAGCTGGCATCGTGTTTTCCACTTAGTGGAGTCACAGCTACCTGTGACTTTGGCTCAGGAGTCCTGTGTGTACACTGAGTTGCTGAGCCAAAGAGCCCATTTCAGATTTCACACATGCAAGTGTAAATAAGGAGGGGCGTCCGGGAACCAACAGTGCTTCACTGGTGCAAAAAGAGAATCAGGCCAAACCACGTAAATTCCTCCTTTCTTTATATTCATAGGTGATCATCGAACCCCCTGTGACTCAGCGTGTACTGATTTGTTCATATTCCCATGACTGGGGAGCAAGATTCGTAAGCACAGCAGAGTCACTAATTTTGGCTGTGTCTGGCATTGCCTTGGAGAGACTCACTGTCATTCTACAAGTCCACAAGAAACAAGTGAAAAATGTAACTCTGCACTCGACACACACATACACAGAGTGTTGCTGGAGAAATAATAGTGGATGTTAGATGCTGGTCAATGGAAATAACTGAGAATGCTGAATCTGAGTTTCTCCTGCATGACTGATAACAGTTGCCTCGGGCTGGACGCTGTTTCAGCGACTGAGGGGCAGTGGTGCTGGTAGCGCCATGGGCAGATGAGGAAGAGCTCGTGCAGTCAGTACTGAAAGAGGATGACCTAGTGGGAGAAACGTGAACCAAGCATTAGCTACTTCCAGAGACAAACGGCCCTCACCATGGAAATGTTCCTCAGGGAACAGCGAAGCAGCGCGTGCGCCCAGCCGAAACAGGGCAGCGACTTTCCCCGTGGGACAAACTCTTCCTGGAGCCCCTCCTGCCCCCGAGCCCCGCAGAACAGAGCCCGCAGGGAACGCAGTGCGCAGCTGAGGCATCGCGAGCAGGACACAGCGGGGATACGGCAGCACACACCAAAGGGAGATACGCACCTCCGGGCACGCCTTTACCCGTGAAATCGCACTGTGCTGTGCAACACATTGCAACCAGTAGTTATTTTATCTATCTGCTCTGTGATACGACAGCTACCAAGATGGATGAAGTCCATTACCGGGTGTCCTTACTCTATCCGCCTCACTTGCTAATCATCACAGGCTTCCCTCAAACTGTGGCTTGGGCATTACACCTCGCTGCCCGCAAATGCAGCATCTGTCCTCACCCTCAGGGGCACCACAAGGAGCGGAGGTGTGCGTGCGCCTTGCGTGCAGAGGGGAGCCATCACGTACGTGTTTGCTTTTTCAGGATCTCAGATATCACTGCCTTTTAAAAAAAATGGATATGGAAAAAGATGCTGCTTTAGGTTTCCAGAACTGAATGTGGAAAGGAACTGGTTTGGGGGTCAGCTCCATGTCCTGAGAACCCAGACCTGCAACATCTGCAAGCGAGTAATTGCATTGAAGTCACAGGAGCTAGTTGCTGCTGTGAAGTTTCTTTGAATGACAGCATCAGGACTACATAATATTTTCTGAAAACTCTCCAGTTTTCTATGTTGATATCATAATAAAATGGTAGCATTTTGACCAAAAAAAGTAACTTTGCTGTGCCCCTGCTTGCACTTATCAAAACAGAGCTCAATAATCTCTGGCTGCTGCACTGAATAGAGAAAGATTTGGAAAGAGATGCTGAGAGCTTCTAAAAGTAAAGGTGAAAGCTAAAACAGTAAGAGTTGCCAAAGGCTCAGTGTTTCCTCAAAATGAAGACACTTAAATTGGGATCCTAAATAAAATCATATGAGCTTAGGCAAGTATACAACATTTCAGGAGCCTTGCCCCCAAAACGAGCTCTATGTTAGAATGGACAGATACTTAGGTACTCAAAAGAAAAAAAAAATCAACATGCAATATTGTTTCTTAGCCAGGCATTGTGAAATAGCATTCCTACTTAAGATACAGTAATAGCCAGTTGTTATTTTTTAAGCAATACTGGAATCCTCAAGAAATGAATCTTTCTGATTAACTCATGGAAAGTTGGGAAGTCGGAACGCGGTGCGGGTCCTGCCTGCGCAGTCGCTAGCAGCCACTCGCAGACCAGGCGTGCCGGCCTGGAGCCGGAGAAGGAAGTGAACAACCACAGGGAAGGGAGAAACCAGATAGAGAGGGGCTAAAGCAGGGAGAGGTCAAGAGACTTCAGTGGCTCCAGGCAGAGCATCCCGGCACATCACAACAACGAGGGGCATTTAGTGCAGAATAAATTGGTGCCATTTACCAACCGTTGGTACATCACTCTAGGGCCACCAAAGTTAAGCAAACACGCATGAGCGGCTGGCAGCTGCCAGAGATCACCGAGAAGCAGCGATGCTGGCAAGAGCAGGCAGTGGCAATGACATTACACAAGCAGAAGTTTGTCCCCAAAGCCCAGAACAAGGACTACAATTACCTTCTCACCCCTATTAGATAGCGGTCCTTCCATGTCTGCTTTGAGGTGCACTGGTGGAGCAGTGTAGGGAAGTCTACAGTGCACTTGTCCACACTGTACCTGACCTGCGGATGAGAAGAGGCTTCAGCCCCTGTTACTACAAACAGCACGAGCCCTGTGAGCGGCACGGCCGGGCTGCTGCAGGGAGCAGCTGGGGACGCGTGTGGAGAGGGGGGCTCGGCAGGAGCCACGTCCCACCACGGCCGGTGTGCGTGAGGGCGGGGAGAAGCCTCACGGGTTTCACACAGCCCAAACACTCCATCCTGGTGACCCGTCCTGGTGACCCATCCCACCTCAGCAACGCTGCCCAACTCGCAAATGGTCCGACAGCACCCGGCCGTCATTGGGAAAAGCACCCCCGGCCGTGGGTGGCGGAGCGCCAAGCTCAGCAGGGCGCATTCACGCCCGCTCTCCGTGACAAAGAAAATCCAAGGAAGGCCGAGGACCGGTAAAGCCAAGCCAAGGCAGGGACCTCCGTGGGGACCCGAGCTGCCGCAGCCCCCTCCCGGCCCCGCGGCCCCCCACTCACTCTCTATGTATCCGTGCAGCGTCACCATCCGGGCCCGCTCCGGGCTGCTGAAGGGCGAGTAGTGGATGTCCTCGGAGAGCGAGGAAGGGATGCGGGACGGGGGGGCCCCCGAGGGCGGCACCGTGTGCTGGGGCGTGTGTTTTTTATGGCGGGCTCTGCAGTTTTGAAACCAAACCTGAAACAAAAGCAGCAAACACTGAGCGAAGAGGTAATAGGGCTGAGCTGTGGTCACTCACAAGGACCCTGTAACTGCCTCTGCAGGGTATTTACAACAAGGAATCGCATTTGGAAATCTCCACACTGAAACACCTTGCTAGTGTCCACTGCCTCCCACTGCTTTTTTCTGCACTTGCTGGAGGAAGACTTTTGTCTCCAGAAGGCACAAACATTAGCATGCCTGAAGTGGCACCATTACTGCTAATTTGGCTCGGTCAGAACCGACCCCATTATTTAGTAAGGCAATTAAAACTTTCATGCTTGCTGCAGGAGTCACTGAGTGAGATGCCATGACTGGGCTGTGCAGAAGCTCACGCTAGATGATCACACCGCTCCTGTCCGCACTAACAGCATTTCGGTGGCAAGCTGCTTCTGCAGCTCCAAAGGCTGGGGCCCCAGCCAGCCGGGTGTAAAAGCACCGCTGCAATAGCCGCGCAGCGCGTCTGCATCGCGAGGCAAGAGGCAACGGGAGGCAAAACCAAGTGAAAGCTCAGACTAGGAGAAGATGTGACTGTAGGCATGATGAAAACAATTATATCATTTAATCATTTGTGGGTTATTGTGTTCAAAAACCACATCAGCAGAACATTAAGGCTGAGAAATGAAGGTACTACAGGAGACAGCCCTACTCCATCTGACCAGCAGGCACGAGCCTTCTGACCATATCTCACTGCTCTTAATTGAAGGAATAGTTAGGGGATTACGCCCTAGAACTAAAACATGCATGGAGGTTTTTTCCATGCTAAGGTGGTGTTTTCCTTCTTATGTTTTAATTTTGAAAGATAACTGTGAGTAAAAACCTCCCACGAGTCACAGCGAAGATCAGCGCCCTGAGGCCACGCTCACTGGGCCACGCGAAGGAAACAGTCACAAGCGTTTGACAAATCGTTTCCTGTTCAAAGCACCTTTAAAAAATATCCACATAAAAAATAGCCCAGCGTGTAGACTTCTTGATCTTTCGCTAAATGAAGAGTCTCAATAACTGAGGCTCGAGCCAGATTTTCACGCACTAGAAATTTAAATGCGTCTTTGGCAAAACAGTCCTGGATGAAAGCTCCAAGTTTATTTTAATCACTCATGTTTTTATTGTATGCAGAAAGTATGTCAGCAGCAGGCTGAAGTGAAGAGCACGAATGGAGCCTAGGGCAGGGCTGGGATGGCTGCGGGAGCGGCAGAGGCGGCGTTTTTCTCCCAGCCCCTCTGGCACCGCTCTCCCTCCCCTCGCACAGGGCGCAGGCACGGGGGCTTTGCTGCCACTGCCGCCCCCCCGGGGCCGCGCAGCCCCTTTTTCCTGAAAATTCTCAGTGCCAACGGTGCGGCCTCGCGGGGATGGCTGCTGGGGAAGCGCCCGTCCTGCCTGCGCCATTCTCAGGGACAAACAAAGTGCTGCAGCCAGTGTGTTAGGGGCAGCTTCCTACCCCGTAATTTATTTGGATTGGCTGGGGCTGTATTTTTTTCACTGCATTATAAAAGAGAAAAAAAATACAGAAAACCAAAGAGTGGGAAAGTGGAAGGACGGTGCTGGCATCACGAAGGGACCAAGCAAAGCCAACGCACTCACGAGACAGCACAAAGCTGCCGGATGCAGCAAGTCCCAGGGCCGATACACGGGAGCGAGGGGCTAAGGGGATGTTCATCCCATTTAGCACCAGCGTCCCCATCACATGGGGGCACTGGTGTCCCCCTGTGCCCCCTTCCCCATCCACCGTGGGGGCTGCTGTTTCCCACAGCTGATGGTGCCCGCACCTTGCCTGCATCCTGCATCCCACATCCCACGTCCTGCATCCCACATCCCGCACACTCGCCCCACAGCCGCCCCTCACCTGAATGACTCTCCGACTCAGCCCTGTCATGTCTGCAAGTTTCTGAAGCGTTTGTGCGTCGGGGTTGTTGTCCTGAGCAAACTGTGCCTGCATGACCTGGCGGGCGGTGAGGAGAGGGGTCAGGGTGCAGCCAGGCGCCGCGGCCCCTCCCGCCCCCCGGCCCAGCCCCGCTACCTGCAGCTGCTCAGCGGTGAAGGAGGTGCGGGCCCTCTTGGCCGGCTTCGGCTGGCTGTCCTGCTCCGAGGGCACGGCCCCCTCCAGCGTGATCCCATTGCCTGCGAATGAGAAGCCCGGCGCGCTGCGGTCAGTGCAGCTGAACACCAACCATGTGCCTCCAAGCGCATACACGGCGTCCTCCCGGCCCTGCCCTGCCCGGGGACGTCACGGCACGGGGTGGTGGCACCAACCCAGAGCTGCACGGGGCCCACCAACGCCCGCACTGCGCCCCGTGACCCCATCTCCACTGCGGCCCTGCCTCCATCACCCATCTCATTCGCTCAGAGCACGTTTCAACGGGCTCCTTGCTCCTTTCCCCAGCCCCAAATCCTCCCAACTGCCTCCTGGACCCCAAGGCAGTGGCACCAGTGACCCTGCTCCATGTGGTGCCACCACCCTGAGCAGCAGCCACGCGGCAGGGGACGCGCTGGGGCGGGGACCGTCCCCCACTGCCCAAGCAGGGCATCGGGGCGAGCCCGGCCGCGCTCAAGCAGCCACGCAGCCAGCAGGGGGACGGCTGGGGCCAGGGCCCCCGCCCCGCACTGGGGTCCCTGCCGGAGCCCGGGTCCTGCCCGGAGCAGTGATGGATGAGGGAGGGTGCCTGCGCGGGGCTGGCGCTCGCCCCGCTCCCAGGATGTGCCTGCACACCACGACGTTTGCTCTGCAAGCTGGACCGGGCTGTGATTGTCTTGGCTTGAGTTGAAGGACTTTCTCATATAGTTTGACTTGTTCTTTTAGGATGATGAATGGGACTCTGACTTCAGCAACATCTGTTTATTTTTCTTGTGTGTAAAACCTCATGTGCTGAAGAAATTGCTAGGTAATTACTGGAGGGGAAAAAAAGTGTGGCCCTCTAACTGCAGCAACGCTGCTCTCCAGAGCCTCCCCATCCCCTCCTCCAGCCAAGGGGCACTCGGAGATGGGCACCTGCCCAGGGACTCGCACCCCGCGCCCCGGCTCCGCAGGGCTCCCCAGCACCGGCAGGGCCGCCCCAGCAGCGCAAACCCAGCCCTCGGCCAGGACTGCGGCTCTGCAGGGCCCCGCAGACAGACCCGGCCGCAGCCACAGCCTGGCCCCGCTCTCCTCCCGAACCAGCAGCCTCTCCCCGCTGGCCCCTGCGCCCGGCCTCGCCCCCGCACCTCCGCAACCAGCCGGCCACCAGCCCCGCGGCCGGGACCCTCCCAGCCCGACAAGGCACGCTGTTTCCATCCTCTTTCTCAAACGCTGTAAACAGAAACACTGATTATTTTTGTGTCAGGTTGTTAATAGCTTCCACATGCTGCACGAGCTGGGACGCAGCGTTTGCCTCCCTGTGCCCGTGAAGCACTAGCAAGGGGCAGCGCGTGTTTTTCTCTCGGCATTTTCACTGCTGCAGAGCATCTCTGTGATAAAAGCAAACAGCCCCGCCGCAGCCCTCACTCCTCGCCTCGCCGCCGGCATGACTGCAGGAGGGAGACGGAGCCGGCTGCAGCCCGAGCACATGGGGCAGGACCTGGCCAGGCTCCCTCCTGGCCCAGCCCGGCGATAGCGTGGCACGACGTGGCCCCACAAACCCTCCAAAGCCATTCCGTCCCTCTGAGCATCCATTGGGCTGCTGCCCTGCAGGATGCTGAGGCCAGGCCGGATTTGAGGGCTGCGTGAGCCGCGGCGCTGCATCACCTCATAGCACCAGCCCGGCCCCGGTGAGAGTGGGACTTGGCTGGGAGCGCGGGGGCTGCTCGTGGCGTGCCGCAGCAGGGATGGCAGCGCACAGCATGGTCCAGCTGAGAGCAGCCCATCCCTGGGTGGGCAGGGCCAGTGGAAAAAGATGGGAACGGTTTATCTGCCCGCCAGGTTTCCCACTTTCTAGATTTATGACTCACACCCTCAAAATCCCCGCGGTTTTCTGACTCGCCGCACACAGCGGTGTGGTGGGACCGGGACCGGGGGCTGTGCTCGGCATTGCCCTCGGCACGCGGCTCTGCCGCCAGTGGTGCCGGCCCCATCGCACCCACACGCGCCCTGGGGCAGCAGCAGCCACTCTGCAGGCACCGTCCCGCTCTCCCCGTGCCTCCGGCAGCGCCTCGCCCGGCACCAGTGGGACTGGCAACACCTCGCGTGGTGCCCAGGGCAAGGGCTGCGCCGCAGCTGCGTACCGTTTTCCGCCGCTCGCTTGAGGTTCTCTATCATGGTGTCGTAGTGGATCCGGCACAGCACCTTCTCCTCCACCAAGCCAAACTCCTCACCCGTGGAGAGCTGCCGCTTGCAGGAGAAGCAGGCGAAGCAGGCGAGGTGGTAGGCGTTGCCCCGCGCTCGCCGCACCCAGTCGCTGGCGTAGATCTGCCTGCCGCAGCGGGCGCACTTGGTACCAAACCGGCTGCGGGAGGAGAGGAGACAGGGTGAGGGCGGGCAGCTGCTGCCGGCCCCATTGCCCACCCCAACCAGCCCAAACCCCCACAAAGCCCACGCAGGGAAAGGGCTGCAGTGGAACCGCCCCACAGGTGCTATTCCCGGGCAGGGGGCCCAGCGCGGCCCTGCACCCCCGCAGCATCAGACGCAGCCGAGGGGCTGAGCCGTGCAAGCGAGCGCTGAGGTCACGCAGTGCAATGAATCAGCTTCCAAGTTCGTGGGCTTTTTACTTTGATAACAGGCGGTGTGACACTCAGATGGAAATTTTGTTAGAGCCGTTTTTCCCCTATTGCAATAAATCAAAACATGTGTTTTCTCCTAACACATACAGACGTATGCATCTGCTTTGTCCTCCTGTGAGGAGGTCTCCTCGCAGCGAGAAGATGATGATCGTGCTCAAGTTATTTATGCTAGGAAGTATTTCAGTGAAATGAAAAGGTAACGAGGCTTCCACCTCCCCGCACGCCGGGGGGGCCGTGCCTCGGCGCACGCTTCTGAAGGCCCCGCTGCCGGCAGCGCGCTGCGGGCGCGTTGGGTGCTTCACTGGGGCAGCCGCCGCCGCCGCTCCCCGCGCCTGAGGCAGGGAGGTGCCGTGCGGCGCGGGCAGGGCCAGGCACAGCCTCTGCTAGCGCGGGTGGGTTTTCGCATTTTAGTTCTACTGCCATTAAAAAAAACATGCGCAACGAGCAGTACGCAGCAGGGAGAGGCGAGCTTCTCCTCCAGCACCGCCGAGCTGGTGCTGGCCCCAACGCAGCCCTGATCTCAGCCGCTGCACATCCCCGCGCATCCCTGGCACAGCCACCGCATCGTGGGGCTTGCACCCGGCCCCGTGCTCCTCATCCGCATCCCTGGCCGGGAAGCAGCAGATGCTGCCGTCCCCTGCCCGAACAGCTCAAGCATTTCCTCCCATTGCAGGCAGAGAACAGCGAGGAGACTGCACCAAGCGGCACCTCGCGCTGCAACGCCCCGAGGCTGCAGCCCTGGGCAGGCCACAGCAACCACAACCGCTCCGGGCACACAAGACAGCCCCAGGCAGGAGCGTGCCGCAGCCTCGTGCGCCAGGAGCCCGGCCGAGCCGTCCCAGAGCTGCTGCCCATGCGTGGGCTTGGGGAGATGCTGTGAGACCATCCTGTACTGGAGTTACTAACTGCAAAGCTATTTGGGAGGAAGAGAAAGATTTAAATTATTCAGCCTGACCATAGCGGACCAAAAAAAAAAAAAACTAAAAAAAAACCAACCAACAAAAAAAGGCTGCTTTAGAGAGGACATTTTTGTGCTGAAATTATACAGAGACTTAGCTAAGAGACTTCACTAATTTACTTCAGATGGGAACATTGTAAACTGACTTTGTGCCAGCTCGTTTATATAAACGCACAAACAAAAGAACTGTATTAATTTTTTATTTAGAAGTAAAGATCATTCCTGTAAGTCGAATTACTTTGAACAATGTGCTATATAAACAGTCATATTTGCTGAATGCTATCAAACGAGGGGGCAGGCTTAAACGAACTAATAACACGTGGTAATCGTCTCTCCCCGCTTCAATCGCTCCCTGCTCCGGAGCGGGCGAAGCTGCGCGCTGGGACGGGCACGGCCCCGCGCTGCCCCGGGGAACCAAGGCACGGGGCCCGGCACAGCCCAGGAAGGCCCCACGTCTCCACACGGGCTGGGATCCGCGGGGGCACCCGGGTGGCCCAGACCCACAGCACGGTGTCCCGGCCAGTGGCGGTTCCCAGCAGAGGCCCCTCCGCACGCCGCGCAGACCAGGGAGGGCTCGCCATGCACAGCCCCCACCACACACAGCGGCCGAGGCCTCACAGGGGGACACGGGCACGGGGCCATGCAGGAGGTGGCACTGGCAGCCACCGATGCTGCATTCGCGGCTCTCGCTCCAGCGCCTGCCTCCAGCACCAACCAGCTGTTGGGTTTGGCGGAAACCAAACCGAGCCGGGGCCGGGCACGGGCACCCACTGTCACCCAGCAAGGACTGTCACCACAGAGATTGCCACCACCAGCAGGGAGAGAAACTGCCCTGACCCATCGCTACGGGAAATGGTGTTTCAAAAATAAGACTGACTTCAGTTCACCGAGCCTGTTCCTGCCGCTGTGCAGCGAGAACCCAGGGAGCCCCAAGCACACGGTGGCTGTGGGGCACCAGGCTCGGGGCTTCTGGGGCCCTGCTGCCTGCCTGGCAGGGAGGGGACAAGGACGGGGACAAGGATGGAGCCATGCTGCAGCGGGAGACACAGAGCTGGAGGCTTTCCCCAAAGCCATGCGGTTTCCCTGGTGGCAAAGCTCAGCTCCGCAGCCTGGCCCACGCGCCGCAGCACAGGCCGGGGCACTGCCAGCATCGGCTGGAGCCACCAGCTCCAGCCCCACATGTGGCTTGTGGTCGGGTGAGCAGATGCTGCCAGCTCTCTGCGACACCGCCGGGAGATGGAAAGCGGCAGCGACCTTACTAGGAGGGACTCGTCCCAGAAAGACCCATCCTGCCTCCTCCGGGGTGGCCGCAGCGCCTGGGGTGCGGGAAGAGCTGAGGCAGGAGGGTGCCCCAGTGCGTCCTGGCTCACAGGCGCCTGGGTGCCACAGCTCCCCGAGCCCTGGCACCCCCCCTGCCTGTGGGCTTGGGGCGAGGGCCACCCGCAGCTCCAAGTGTCCCTGTTCCCCCTGGGTGCACTCTGTAGGCAGCTCCCAGCACAACCCCAGAAGCAGCTGTGGCTGCGACTTCCAGGAACGGTGCTGAACCACGCAGAAGACCAGCAGCGCGCTGCCGAAGCGAGCCTGCCTCCATGCCAAGCCACGACTGCGCTCAGGCAGGAGCACAAAGGCACCCCAGCGGCACAAAGGCTAGGGGCGACACAGGCCACACTGGCCCTGGCCCACCTGTGGGCCTTGCGCTGTCCCAGCCTGCAGGGACACACACTGGGGCTGGTGACCCCACGCTTTTGTGCCCCGGGGCTGCCCAGGGGATCACACCGGGACCACGGCGGGGTGCTGGCCCTGCCTGAAACCGCAGCCGTGGGAGCTTGGCCGCGAGCAGCCCTCGCATCACCCGGGAACACAATGTTCCTCCGATGAAGCTCCATGAGCTCCAATTTTAATTTGGTTCTCCTCGAAGCACTGGAGCCCTAGATGCCAAATGCAATTATTTGACAAGACACAGGAAACAGCAACGCTTGCTTAAAAATGCACACGAGGCTGTGGAGCCGCGGGAGCGCCAGCACTTACGCAGCCTCTCACGTGAACAGGGAAGGGACGGTTGGGGAGAGCAGGCCAGAGTCTGCCCGGCTGCGGGGCAGTGCCCGCGGGCGGCCCCGCGCTGTCCCCGGGCAGTGCCACCAACAGCAGCCCTCAGCTCTGTCCCCGCTCCCTGGGAGCCAGCGCTGGGGCGATAACCGCCGGCGTGTGCTCCGTACCGAGCGCACCCCGCCGCCCCTTCCATCTGCCTTGGCTCAAAAGACCCGCACGTGTTAGCACGGGTTTTCTGCTCCGCTTTTAAAAAACACNNNNCTTTTAAAAAAACCCCCCGCACACCAAGAAAAAAAAAAAAAAAAAAAAAAAAAAAAAAGTCTAAAGAGTCAGATTCGTCCTTCGCCAAGCGCTGGGTCCCTGCTGTCCCAGGCTCGCCGGGCTGCAGGCCGGGGCCGGCCGCGGGGACCGGCGGCTCCCGGTGGGGTTCGCCACGCGGGCTGCGG
>VXAA01000261.1:0-27944 GCA_013399115.1 Anseranas semipalmata
TCTGTGATTCTGTGATTCATCCCCTAAGCATTTATCTTATTTTTCTTTTTTTCTTTTTTTTTCTTTTTTCCTCAATTCTCTCCCCCAGCTTCCTGGGAGGAGGGGATGTGATCAAATGGCTGTGTGGTGCTTAGCTGCCTGCTGGCTTATACCACAACAGCTTAGCTTTAAATAATCATTGACATTAGATAATGCTGCTCTTACTGGTGAATTTTTCCATTTCTATTAATAAGGCTACTTCCTGTGAAGACCCCAGTTCCACAGAAAGCAAAGGCAGAAAATATTGGCACATCAGCAATAATGTTTAGGCAACACGCTTTGATGTCTTCTGAAGGTAAATCCACACAAAAGCCTCTGAAGCCAATAGAAATGACTCCAGAGTTGCAGTAGATGCAAATTCCATGGATTTTCCATGTTTCCAGATGAGAGGTAGTTCAAGGGCATGCCAACAGCTGCAGTGGCTTTTAAAAGCACCTCGTCTTCTTTACTTTGTCTCACTATGAAAGTAAAAAGTCTTCACAAAGCGTTTTGCTGCTTTGTGGAGTAAGCACTCTCAGACTCTCTCTGATCTACAGCTACACCCATGGTGTGAGCTTTGAAACTTGAGTGAAGAGCATGATCTTTGTCCCTAGTAATGTGCCACAGCATTAGCCAGTAATCTGTATCCTTCAGATTTTCTAGTGTGTATATTTGGTTTGGGTCTATTTGGTTTGGCACTTCCGCATCTGCCATTTTCACTTTTTCCACGTGAAAGACTTCTCCAGCATTTATCTGACAGCATCTCTCACAAGAATTCTGTCTCTCAGATGTGGTAGAACAGGCCCGCTAACAATGGAAGTATCTGAGCTCAAATGGGATAATTGGAAATTGGATTTTGCTTTCCAGCATGTCCTTTGGGACCTTCCACAATTGAGCTATTGGATGTTTTGACTGATAATTGTGATGGTAATGCTCCTGATGGAGTAAAAATAGTAATAATAATAATAATAATAATAATAATAATAATGATTATATGTATATATATATTTTTCCAACTGAATAGCCTGAGAAAGTTGATTGGAATGTTTTTTCATTTTTTTTATTTAAAGATTTAAAGAAAAAAAAAATGTTTAGAAGAAAGGTGTTGATCCAACTTTTGTGGTACTGGTGATGGTGAAAAAGTATATTTTATTCACATCCCTTAAAGTTACTCACTTCAGGCAAATGGAGGAGAGAATTTTTTCTGGTCCAATTTATTTATTCCTTATTGCCAAGGGCTGCACTACACTTTACAGAAGAATTAGCTACCACGTTCCCCTGATTTCTCCACACTTTCAGCTTGTCCTTTATGGTGACAGAGACACTATGAGGAAAATGGTGACAAAAAGAAGTCAGTTGCGTCACTAATGCCAGAGCTCAGGAATCATCATTGCCACATGCATTATAGTAGAACTGTGAAAGCATGGCCAAGTGTCTGCTGTATTGGAGCTACAGTGCATGCTGTGAAAGAGCATTCATGTTCCCATAGTCTGTAAAAGGGGAAACAAAAGCACAGGGAGATGAAGTGAGAGCCAGACGAGAGGGGGCCAGAATAGCTCAGGTAATCTCACAGCCTTTTCCTCCAGAGTGTGTCACCTCCCACTCCCAGCTACTCCTTGCTCTACTGCTGATACACTTTCTTCCATCCTATTTTAGATCTGCAGGTGATAAACGCAGCCCTGGGATTGCCCTGGTACACAAAGTTTCCCCAGGCAAGGTGCTTCACGGATACCTCTTGAGAAATTAAATGCAATGGTTGGTAACACATGTATTGCTGTCTGGTTGATTTCTGCTTCCATTCACACCAGGCAAGCCCCGTTTGGTTTACAGACTTACTATCTTGATAACCAAGCTACCTGCAGGTATGGAACGGATCAACATTCTGCAGTAGGAAGGAGGTGAGGTCAGAAGAAACGCAGACTCTCCTCTTTCTTTTGATTGCTACCTTCCGTTGCCTGGGAAAGACAAACGACCTGAGTGGCTCCAAGAGAACAGTCTGGTGGCAAATTGTGCTATTTTTTTCCACCTACTGCAGCAAATAGGAGTGGTGGACAGGGTGTCACTGGACGACAGGACAGATGTTTGCTCTTTGCAAGCAGGACTAAACTGCTTTCTCGGTTTGTGGTTTCCTCCTTAGGGTCTGTGAGGGAAAGCAACAACAGCTTTTTTGTGGTTCAATAGGATCAGGCTCCATTTCAAATGTTTTTGAGGACCAGCAGTAGAGAGGTCAGAAGCACCGGCTACGAGACATATAGCAAACCTCATGAGCAGAGACAGGCCTGGAACAGGGGGAGAGCGGCTGTAGGAGTGAATGGGGCCTGCAGCAAGAAGCCTGTTTAGGTTTGCTCTGCAGGCAGCGGGCATGACTCCTGTACCAGGGTCGGAGACTGTCACGCAGGGCCAGCCACGGCCCACCCAGGCTCTGCCCTACCTGTCCCGGCCTTTCCCTGGGAAAGGCAGGCAGGTGGGAGCTGGATCCAGTCAGGGGCAGCCCACACCTCCACAAGGCATCAGGAGAACTCTATTTGACCTCCTAGCCATCTCCAATTACATTGATGGCACCTGTGCATGGACTTGTGTTGTCACAGTGAGTGAGATAGGGCTAACAATGCAAGCAGGAAAGTAGAGTCCTCCTTTTGACACACAAACATGCCACAGACTCCTGTGATTCTGTGATTCTGTGATTCTGTGAAGGGTGAAAGGCATAAAAGCAGGCCCACCGGTGTTAAGCTATGGGATGGCATGCCAAAATCTGAGGGACAGCATGCTAGTGAGATCCTTCAGTCTGCTGCATGAGGTGCTGGGTACAATGCAGCACATTTGAGATAAGAAGGACATAAAACTATCAGAGAGTGTCCAGAGAAGGGCTACAAAATGGTGAAGGGTCTAGAGGGCAGGACAGAGGAGGTTCAGCTGAGGTCACACAGTATGTTCAGCATGGAGAAGAGGAAACTGAGGTGTGACTTCATGGTGGCCTACAGCTTCCTCATGAGGGCAGCTGAGGGGCAGGCACTCACCTCTTCTCTCTGGTGGCAAGCGACAGGACATGAAGGAATGGCATGAAGCTGCTATGGAGGAGGTTGAGGATGGGTGTCAGGAAAAGGTTCTTCACCAAAAGAGTGGTCCTGCACTGGAAGAGGATCCCTAGGGCAGTGGTCACGGCACCGAGCCTGTTGGGGTTCAAGAAGCATTCAGACAATGCTGTCAGACACGTGGTTTGATTTTGGGTGGTCCTGTGTGGAGCCAGGAATTGGACTGGATGATCCCTGGGGGTCTCCTCCAACTCAGGATATTTTATGATTCTATGATACTTGCAAAATTAGATGTCACAGGCCCAGGTGCAGTTTCCTGATTGCATAAAACATGCTCTATGATTTAAAAGCTGATTAGTATAGGTCATACAGGTAGGAAATGTGTTCTTTTAATGTGTTTTAAGATTAGAGATGTCTGGAGAAACTGGCGTACTCTACTGGAGAAGCAAAGGCAGTAAGGAAAATGTACTCCCAGAGCTTCAATAACATCTACAAAAGTGGTGTTAACAGCCCCTTCTGAAAACATACAATCCATAATGAGATAACAAGAAGTTTAATAAAGAGGACAAAACATCACATCATCAATCAAATCAGTGACCTCATGTTCAGAATCTAATTCCAGTCTCCACAATGCTATATACCTCCAGAAAACAGAGATAAAAAAAATGTTAGCTATTCCTGTAGGATTTCTTCATATACATGCATAAGTTTAATGAATGTAAAAAAGGTGTTTGTATACAGAATGCTCTGGTGATTCAATTATGAAAAGTGTGGAATGCTCTTGGAGCAAACATAGGCAATGCTTGTCCTTAATTATTAGGTTTCTTCATGTTATTAAAATAAATATATGCTGATTCATCCACGTCTAGCATGAAAATACTTATTTTTGTTAGTTTTATTCATAAAACAGAACAATAATCAGAGAGAAGAAAGATGTTGCATATTTCAATGCTATTTTTAAATAACATTTGAGGTTTGTTTTATTGACATGACAGAATGACTACCTATTTAGTCTAAGGGCTCATATCATATATACTGATATTTTCTCTTTTGAAATGAAGAATGGTACCAGGCCTTACCAACATAAAATAGAATGAAATGAAAAAGTTATAGTTTTTGATGAAAAAGTTTTAGCTTGTTTACTTTGAGCTTTTCTACTTAATTAGTTCTACTTCATTAGGTGGAGGAACCCAACAGGCTGTTTCACCTTTCATATGACCTAATTTATTTATTTATTTATTTATTTATTTATTTATTATGGTGCAAGTCTTGATAAATTCTTCAGGGTTATAAAAAAGGTAGCAACAGAGAAAAAGTATCTGCTTTTAGACATCAACCAAGCAGAGCAAATGCAACATGTCCTATCCTGTAACTATATATCCTAAGTATATATATACAAAAGGCAACAGTACCTCGAGGGTTATATCGTGTTAACTTAAAGCGTAGGAGAGCAGGCTTGTATCTGCTCTTGAAGTGAGGAGTCTTCACTGTAATAATAAAACACACTACACTGAGACACAGGGAGTTGCCTTGGGGAGGAGAATGAGTCTGTTCAAGCACTTATACAACAGACATTGTAATCCTAAATTAGAAAACCATAGCTCAAGATGACTGGTATAGCAGACACGCTCCAAATCTTTTTGTGGGTTAAAAAAATGTACCTTTCATGTGAGACTTTATGGTAGTTCCTTTGTCAAATATTTTAATTCTAATCAAAGTAAGTCCAAATGACCTAATTATTACAGAACAGCTTCATTAACATTAGAATTAAGATTTTATACATGAATTTCCTAGTACCTACCTGCCTCAATTTCTCTTGGTAGTACCCATCCTACTAGGGCTTCTCCAGGTCCAACAGTTTCAGTCTTTCTCAAGAGGCGTGGGTAGAGAAATCACAGTGAGTTACCAGCCCCCAGAGTCTTTCAACTGGAAAAGTGCGAAGTCTGTGTGTGCATGTGCAGGTATGTGTGTACATGGATTTCTTCACTCTTGTCTCCCTGAAGTTGTTTTACTTTTTTGAGACAGTCTGCCTTCTTTTTATTCGTTCCCAGCTAGAGTTTGAACATGCCTTCAATCTCATTTACTATAAAGAACTTCATGTTAGGCAGTATTTACCGACGTCTGACTCATGTGGTATTCACAGAGCCTAAACCAAAACAAGTTAGATGATAAATAATTTTCTTGCAACCAAGGGAGTGGCTAAGGCCACTCAGGTGAAGACAGGTCTTAAGACCCCGCACTGTCTTCTGTAATGGTATAAAATCTTAGTGCAAATAATTTATTTGACTCTTTGAATGACAGTCTCCAATGCTTCCATCGACTACATGATGGAAATATATTGATTCTTTAAAAGATCTCACGTCTTCAGGTACTCTGCAATAAACTTGGGCATTTATGACACTGTGATGTTCTATGTGAATAAGCAATAATTTATTCAAAGGTCTTCAGAATGTCATAGCATAGGACTGAATGTCCTGCTGAGATGTTCTTTTTCCTGCTGTTCATCTTTGGGAATGGAATACTGTAGTTCTTGAGTTTTCGCTTTGTGTTAACTTTTTCTTATAGTTCTTTTCCTTGTTAAGCATTAAAATGACTGAAATAATGAAGGTTAATTCTACTTTTGCATGTTTGTAATTTTACTTACTTTGACCTGGTTTCTTAGGCATTTTGCATCTTTCTGTAAATGTTACAGATCTGATCCAATTCAGTGTTGTTATTTGGAAACAACATACATGTGATAAGATATGTGATGGTTATGTATTTTTTTTGTTTTGTTTTCACACATTTTAGATTCCTTTCTTCTAGCTAACAAAATCCATGGTGCTGCATAGGTTAAGCTATTTTTGTGCTACAGAGAAACAAGCCAGCTTGCTGAAAAGTACCAGAAGAAACCTACGTTAAAGATGGACAATATAACTACATCATTTCATGCCACAAGTTTCAATGAATGTGATATCAAAGAAATACTAATTTGATACTGGCACAGTTCCAGGCTTGGCTGCCAGTCTTGGTAGCTCTGTTGTGTCCCTGCTGTCACCCTTCTCACTGGAAGTAGGAAAGTGTTCTTAGTGTGGCCCACATACTCTGAAAGGGCTGCCAGCAGACCATGCTTCATCTCTCCAGCAGATACTAAGGAAGAAAACAATTACCTGAAGTATCACTGGAGACCTGTGGATTCAGAGAGGAGGATGTGCAGAAGTGGATGCTATGTCCTGGAGGAGAGTGGGGAACAAGAAAGAGTTATAACCTGTGTTGCAGAACAAAGGTTCACTGTGGGAGGCCCCAGCATCTGACCCATTCAGTAGTCTTTCCTCCAAAATATAAAAGTCAAGATGATATTTATTTTCAAATGATTATTTTACAGGTGATGAATAACTTAAGATTATTATTATTATTATTAAACTTGTGATCTAGATGCTGTAATTTAAAGCTGCAAATGGTAAGAGTGGTACCTTGTAGTTACAAGCCTTCTATTTTTGTGCCTCAGATGTGTCACAGTGAGCATAAAGGTTCTGCAGCTGTGTAAGAGTTGCATCCCAGTTTAGTAATTAGTGGTAAGATTGGCTTCAACCTTGAACCCATATGGCAAAAGCAACTCTATGAGTTGCTGAAGATGAACATGGTAACATGCACACCTTTTGGTTCTCACCTTAAGTCTCAGTTGTGCTGCCTTGAACTACGGTTAAGTAGACTTAGGACTACTTGGACTTGGGAATTACAGTGAATGGATACCTTACTTCTCCCTCTCCCCATCCTTTAAAAAAAAAAAAAAAAAAAGGTTTCAGTAGATGAAGTAGGTGTTCACCTTGCCATCAGGCAAAACTTTCAGACTAGGAGAATGTTACTGGGGCTTTTTATATTCTTTAAAAGCTAGACTACATATTCTTGGAGTATCTGTGTGTGAACACTTGCAGGTAGTTCTTTTGACCCTGGTGCCAAATACTTCTAGCAGAATAAAGTATAGTACTTTTCCCTCTATTTCCTCTTTCCAAGTACTCCATGCCCAGTATCTCCTGGGTGTTCCAGTTTTCACTGTTTTAATGGCAAAGTTTGGTAGAGAAGCTGTTCCGGCATTAGGCAAGGACACTGGTGAAATATTTCACTCAGACTGATTTAACAAATCTCTTTAAAAGGATCCATCCTGACCATTACACTGATAATGAAATGGCAGCAACAACTGGGCAGGATGACTGCAAAACCAAGGAATTTTATGAATCAAATAAAGTTTTCCTGCAATGTTTCTCAAACATTCATAACTTAAAGGAAGAATAAAAACCAAGCTGATATATACTCGAGTCTTCTTGAGTAACTTGGGCTTGTAATTTTCCTAATAACCCTTTCTAATGTTTAACTAAAATTTATCTCAACACAGTAGTACACATCTTGGCATGAGAAATTTCACCACTTCATTAAGGTTTATATTGGTAGCCTTGGCACATTTAATGAAATCCTTCCAGAAACTGGGAACAAACCTGTTGTTTTGGAGATGGCTCCAAATTAGCTCTGCTGGGCTATAAGGCTGCATTATTAAGGAGTTTGATACTTGGCACAACATAAACTGAAAAAAAGAAATGCTAAGCTAGAGAAAATTTATTGTATTGATGCAGTGTGAGAGAACTCTAAAGGCAAATCCCAATTCCTGCTTTATTAATCAGTTAAAGAACTTACAGAATTTATAGCTTTTCCTGGTTTGAATTTGCTTTTACAGTCATAAGATTCTGAGGTGGCATGATGATTTTCTAGAGTGCCCTGTGGTAACTTGTCACTTGTTCTACAATTATGAAGTCAAAACTGGAAGAAAGAATTCTGATCTCGCCTGAAACTAGCTGGGATTTATCAAACCTAAACCAGTATGAAAGTTGAAATTGGAATTCAGCAGTACTACTACTACTGTTACTACTGTTACTACTACAAACAACTAAAAACAACTCCAATATGAATCTCCTTTTTCCTGAAATGTTAGGCTTCACCCACTTCTAAAATGGATATGCAACCTTTGCCATGTTATCAAAGGAGTGCACATTCAAGAAGAGGACAAAAAGTGTTGTAATAGGGAATATATGTGCCCACTGTAAAAGAAGTACCATTTTCACAGTGAGACATAAAATCTGGAGAATCCTGCCCGTTCGTTTTGGCTTTGCATTTTATGGGAACTGATTTAAGTTGCTCAGTTCTATCCTTGAGGTCTCTTTCTTAATTTGCTGCTGGATCATTGCCAGTAAGTTCATTTATCCTGTTTTAGTCTTATTATTGCTAACTCTCACTGTATAGTGAGTTGGGTGGGAGCTTCCTTTTCAGCCTTCATGGAAGTGAAGAGTCAACTGAATCATCTTTCTACCTTAAGCACCACAAGGTCTTTGAAGGTTTGAGCCTTTGGCCCAGTCCCACTGCCCCCAGCTTTAACCATTCAGCCTGAGGTACCTATGCTATCAATGAGAAGCTGTCAGGGTGATTAATATGGAGGTTAGTGCCCTAAATAGATGGGATAAACTGCTCTGGGGAGTGTGTATGCATCTGTATCTCCAGACTATAACAGGAGTCATATTGCTGAAAACAGACTTCTAGCCATTCCAGTCCCTAGTACGTTTTTGGGACCAAAAAAGAGAATAAGAAAATGCTGAATGAAGAAATACATGTCATCAGGTCAAGGTTCTCATGGGATAAGTGTCCCATTTGAAGGATCTATACATGACATCTCTTCTGTGCTGACACTTCACTTAGGTATATGTAACTCATTTCATTAGAAGGGGTGTTCACCATAGTGGAATATTGCAAGGCTTGTTGGTGTCAAACTACTGAGTGACCATAAATCAGCAGAGAATTGCTGAGACCAGGCTTGAGCAGGGATGTGAGCTAATTAACATGCAGGAATGTGCGCTGATTAACATGCATATCTTGCTTATCTGGCTGAAGTATAGAACAGATGTTGGAGGTTTGCAGTTGAACAATAGGCTCGGCAATAAGCAATGTCTGGGGTGAGACAGAAGCCTCACAGACTGATGTTGTTTCAAGTAAAGCAGGGAAAGCAACCTATCTTTGTAGCGAACATTGGCCTCACCCCCTCCTCCTCTTTTCTTCTTGACCAAACACAACAAGCCTTGCCGAGAGCCAATCGGTACACGATAAACGACTTAGTTCCACCTTGCCAAAAGTATAAATCTGGTATTCAGAAGCCTCTGTTTTGAGGATGAGAACTCCAATTATCGGATGGATTGATGGGCTTGGGCCTTCCTCCTTCCCAAGCAGGAACGCCTCTTTGGTAAGACTCGCCTCTGACTCTGTCGGGTGTTACCCAGGAAAATATTGATAACTAAAGCACTGAACTATTAACTCGAGCTCAGTTATTGCAGTAAGTGAATTTATCAACAGCAATTCTGAATCTGTTATATCTGTCATCTTAATAAATTACCTATCTTTTCAACTTTGCGAAACTGGCTCAGTGAAAGACTTTGGTAGGGGCTCTGAAACAGGCAAACATTGACTCTAATAAGTGGCTTTGCATATAATCCTTTAGNACTAAAGCACTGAACTATTAACTCGAGCTCAGTTATTGCAGTAAGTGAATTTATCAACAGCAATTCTGAATCTGTTATATCTGTCATCTTAATAAATTACCTATCTTTTCAACTTTGCGAAACTGGCTCAGTGAAAGACTTTGGTAGGGGCTCTGAAACAGGCAAACATTGACTCTAATAAGTGGCTTTGCATATAATCCTTTAGACAAAAACTGTTGACCAAGTCTTGTGTCCAGCTGCACCTAGGCTCCTCTCTGAGAAGGAGTTTAGAGAGCAAGAGGATCCCTTCTGCACCTCGTGACTCAACGGGAGGGCCTCCCTCAGCCACATACCCTTAATGCGACAACCGTCCTATTTGATCTTGAATTTGAATTTTATCTTCCCAAAGATCTCATTAATACATGAGACAGCTGAGGTCCCTAGAGCCACTGGACTTTAATCTATACTTTGTAACTTCATAAATAATACAGGAAGAATTGAATTCTGGATTCTGACAATATTATGGCCATAAATGTTGCATTTATAACTTTTCATTTAGGTAAGTATGGACTAAAGGCACCTCTCAAATGTGAAAAAAAAAAAAAGTGAAGTTTCTTGCACAATATTGTTTTAGACTATTAAATAAGAATAAATCCTGTAAATATTTGAGTATTCTTAATATATGTCTTTCAAGAAAGCAAATAAAATAATGGTTCTAGACACTGTGTCTGTGGGTGAATGGCAAGAGATTTGCTTTCATGTATAACAAATTGGAAAATATTGATTCTTTAAAGCCAAGTATTATGAGAAAGGTCAGAAGCTGACCCCTTTTAGTTTTGTGTAGTCCATCTCTTTGCTGTTGGTACATTCTGTCACCATCTGTTTATAAAAATAGAGTGTATTGAGTTATGTTACTCAATAGAGTGATGCCATTAATGGTGCGTGTGTATATGTGTGCAAATTGCACTTCAGTCCCCCAGATTTTAAATAGTCTAAACTCTCTTTAGTGTTTTTTTTTTTTTTTTATTTTCTGGGAAGGAAAGCTGGGAAGTTTGGGGTTTGTTGCCTTGGAATTTATATTTTGACTGTTACACTGTCAGGATAGTTTATGCTATGTTATTAAGTGTTATTAAGTGTGTTTAGAGTTGATTCTAAGGCAAAAGAAAAGTGAAAATATTCATTTATGTAGATGTACATGTCCTGAGCGGTGCTAGTGGTGAAATATTTTTTTGAGCTTTGGACAAATGTATTTTTTATCCTCTAACCTGCCATTTTTACATGTGATCCTGTCTCAAAAGTGGTGGCATGAAACACTATGGTTCCTGGTACTATGCGCGGTCGCATCAGTACAGATAGTAATTGTTGCCTGCTTCTTTATGACTTGCAGGTGGTGTGTTCCCTTTGCCATAAGTGCTTACCAACCAACAGCTGTTGATGTGGAGAGAATTAAGCTATAACTTTATTGAGTTTACTATTTATTGTCTGCATTGTTCTTTAATAGAATCAGGCTCTTTAGTCTTTCTCTTTTTCATCATTTTTTTTTTTCTTTCTCCTGGAAAACCTTCTAGAAATAACTTTATTGCTATCTCTCACTTCTGCTATTGGTTAGAAAATGCTAACAATATATTATACAGCTCTGATGTTAATTTGTTATGAAAGCAGAAAATACCAATATCTTTGGGGAATTCATACTCATTTCATTGTGTAAGGTATATCAGGGTGAGTTTTGGTTGTCAACCAAGTTCATGAGTCATTTAAGTGAAGATCTACAATAAGGTAACTGCTTCTACGGATGAAGAAGGAAAATCTGAGTTTATGTTCTTGGGAATGCAGGCTGTAGTTTGACTTGAAGTAAAGGTTGTGGAAATGGATGCAGAAAGAAACAGACCTCTGGGTTTCCTGGCTGTTTGTGTGGCACAGCTCGAGGAGTCTGAGCTCTCCTCACACATTTACCTCTTGTTTGTTTCTGGCAATAGAGACCAGTGTACCACTGGACATTAGTATTAGGCCAAGATGCATACAAGTTATAGCTGTTGTTAGTCTCTCAGTACTTTGGCTCTGGAGATTGAAAACATCTCCCCCCACATGTTATTACATGAAGTTGTGTACATCCTGTTTTTCCAGATCTGTTCACTCCTGTACTGGCTGTGTATCCGCTGATGGGAAAGCTGTCAGCACTGGTGATGAAGTCAGCACCACTAAGCCTTGGAATCAATCAGTTTGAGCCTTAGACTCAACTCTTTGGGTGCAGAATTATATTAGCTTTACTGTCCAAACAGCTTCTCCTCCAGCACCATCACATACTGCCTTGTGCAGATACCAGAAAGCAATTTCACCTGCAAGTCTTCTGGCTAAAGATGAATTGCCTCCCAGGTCCGTGGGATAAAGGTGATTTGTTCCTATTTGATTTAACTGTGAGCTTAAATTAAGTATAGGTTTCAACACTGTTCTGTGGTAGTTTAGAAACCAGCTTCTACCAATAATGAAATTGTCAATTATTGTTTCTAAAGGTAGGATACACAAAGAAAATCTTAATCTCAAAGGGTAAATAGGAGTTTGAGGATTTTTAGCATGTTAGCCCTCATACTCTGTGAAAGCTGTGGTTCATGATTTTTAGGTTATTTTTGTGCTTGTGCCTGTTTATTTTAAGGTTTCTATACTAAGGTAACAGTTTTTTTATTATTATTATTATTATTCCCCCTCACCCCCATTAAAAATAGACCAATATGATTAAAAAGAGACAAATGTAGCTGGATATGGTGTTATGAGTACCATGTTCCTATTGATTGATGGGAGATCAGTATTTTGAAATTTTTCCACAATGATTACTTTGGAAACCAAACCCTAGAACAGAATAGAAACTTTTGCTAATCCTTCTCTTCAAGTGATACTTGTATAACTGCTAACTTTGTTAATCAGCACTTTTCTAATTTTTTTTTTTGCATGATTGCATTTCTGCTTTTTGTATTCATTTGGAAAATTTAAAAAAAAAAAGAAATTCTTTTTTTTTTTTCTTGAATTATGGTATTAATGAAAGGTATATAAATTGTTGTAAAATTGTGTTGCTAGCATCCTGAAATTATAAAGATTTTATCATTTACTTGATAAGAAATGCTAAGTAAGAGCAAGGTTTTGTTCTAGTGAAATTCAGAGCAACAAGGTTTAACGCTTTATAGTAAACAATTGCAAATGTGTAATTGATTGTGCATGAATTAATAATACTGAGTAAGTTTTCCTCAACTAAAGGCAGCTCAAGCAGAGATTTGAACCCATTGCAGTACACAATTTCTGTTGAGGAACACTATGACTTGTAATTTTACTGATGAAATGCCATTTTACTGTATAGAGATTAAATTTTGAACTTTAATTTAGGAGAAAGTTTGCATTTTAACAAAGGATAATGCTATCTAAATGACTGTCTCTCAGAAATAACCTGAGGGAGAAATTTATTTCATTTGAAGCCGGAAGGCAGCTACAGCCTTTGCTCTTAACCTAACCTTCCAAAAAATCTGTGAAACCTGGTCAATAATGCAGCTAGCAAATGACATAGATATGTTTTTTTTGTTTTTTTTTTTTTTTCCCCTGAGTCTCTAGCTTGTGTATGCAACCCAGTACTGTCCCATTTATCTCGTTTTTTCTGCTAATCATGATAACTCTGTTCCTTTGTTTTGGTGGTTGTCAAATCTTTTGGGACACCTAGAAGCAGAGTTCCTCTCTCTTTTTCTGACTTTCAGGTTTCTGTTTCATAAGTGCTTGTTCAGAGGTGGATTTCTTTATATCATTACGGAATTAATACAGGAAAAAGGGTTTGGGGTTAGATCCAACAACAGATTTAAGCTTATAATGCAGGACATACGCAGATTGGAAATAAATTGAAAATTCATTAAATTGAGCTTAAAATTACAATCACAAAAGCGTCTGTTTATCTGCCATCTCCTTTGTCAGTCTAGTTCATGACCAGCTTGTGTTTACTAACCCTGTTCAGTGAGACTTGCCCCAGATCCTCAGTTGTCCTCAGTCTTTGGAGTGGGATGTAGGGAAGGAAAAAGGAGTGTTTAATCCCATCTCTCCTGCCTCTAGGCAAAAGCCGCACTGATGAAATAGTTGTTCTTTCCACTGACAAAACTTTCCACTATTTACAAAGATGTAACAATTTTTTGTTTGTTTGTTCTATATACTACAAACACTTTGTGACTCCACCCAAATATTTAAAGTCTGGCAGGTAAGAAAAGATTCAGAAGTCTTTTATTGCTGTGACTGTGTGCACTTTCTCCAGTGGTTTGTGAATAAAAATGAAAGCTGATAACATGGGGAGCAAGGAGCCCACATCTTCCAACTTGAGCATTTTTAGCCAGCTAGTTATGTTCTTCTTGGCATAGTAGTCCAGGTCTATGAGAAAGTTACCATCTGTACTTTGGTGAGAATACTCTTCTGAAAGTGCAGTAGGTAGCTTTGAATACTCACAAGTTAACAGAAGCTCTCTGCTGTCCCCAGCTCCCTGGAAGAATGCTTTGACAAAAAGACTAACAAAAGCTACACCAAAACCATTCTATATTATTCTTATTAATGGAACTACCTGAAACTTCAGTGCTTGCCCTGGGAGCTCCACTTGTTTCAGATTGGTAGAACAGAAACTTAAGGAAGCCTCAATGTTTATTTCTTTAGCTTGGGGTATGTAGGTACCTGCATAGGTCCTCTTGGTCTAGAGCTGGGTAAGCAAGCTTCTGGAGCAGTTCTTCTCCTTAAATGCTGTTTTATTTTCTGTTTTGGTATTTTTGTCTCTGATCTCTATGCAACCTGGGCTGTTTGTATTCATTCATTTGCTTTCTTTTCATACTTTGGGTGTTATTATATTTGCTGCTGATGGAATGCATTTATGTTTCTTTCCCCTTCAGTTAAAGTAATTCAAACACTAGGCTTCATAGGCTTGTGCTATTTCTAAACATTTTCAGATTTCCCTCATTACAAGTCTTTTCCAGAAGGTTTATCTTTCCTATGGAAGCCTTACAAGATTAATTTGGACTTCAGATAATGTCACACTCCTCCACATATTAAAAGTTCAGCTATGTGAACATTTTATCCATCTGTACTTTGAAGGCCTGGTTTCTGTGACACTTAGACTTTTCCAGTCATCTTCAAATATGACTAGAAAAGACAGATGAAGCATTAAAAATGAAGCTTAAAGCTCTCTGTGGAACTGAACTTGGTTGAGCTCAGCATAGCAGTCATGATCCTGTCTTAATATTCCTACAGACACCTGTTACTATCAGTATAGATGATACATCTCACATCATTAATCCTACTCTGAAACTCCATTAAAATCCATACCAGATAGTTCCATACTGACTTAACCAATTTCAAAAGTGCCAAATCGTTAAAAATTTTTATTATTTCTAGGCAGATGGAGGACAGTGTTGTGATTAAGATTTCTTTGGTGATAAAATTCCTTGTAACGGATGGAAATTAAAACCCTACTCTCATAAGACTAAAACATTAAGAATAGAGAGCTGTAATACAAGGTTCCAAGAATCAAGTAAAACACAGGAAGTTAAAATGGAGAGCAGTACTATCTGAATATCCTTATCTTCTCTTTGTTAGGGAAGACTAAAGTCTCAAAGTACGTCTGAATTGGAGTTATTTTGATAGAGCTGTTGAGTTTATTCTGTTTGTGTTTGCAGGTGCATATTGCATTTTGCTGTAACTCTGAGAGTACTGTAAGAGACCATACTGGTTTCTGAAGCATCAGTTTCATTGTTTTGAGGTAACAATGCAGGTTACACAAATAAAAGGAATTCAGAATATGTGACTGATATTGTAAGATACCTCAAAATGTGTAGTCTTAAATAACACAAGTATGCTATATAGCTAACATCAGTAAATGGTTTAATCTGAGTCAATTTACATTTTTATGTGTATATACATCCATACATATGTATCAATTATGGTACCTTAACCATGTTAAATGATTATATATGATCAAAATTTCAAATTATTTAACAGAATATAGCCACACTTATGGTTTCTAAGGAAAAAAACTGCAAGTTTCCTTTCAGCTAACAATGTGGCTTACAGAAATGATTTTGAGAGCATTGGTCAGATAAGTTGGAGTGTCATAATGGAAGAGTTATATGGCAGCAATGATAGCGTGTCAAAGATAGAATAGTACTGCAGCATTTTGAAAAGGAAATGCAAAATATTGCCACACTGGTGCTAAAGAACTATCGTATGTTAATTTTAATAATGTCAGCTTTACTGCATTGAGCTATTAAGAGAAACTATTGTCTGATGACTTATCATTTGACTTTCGTTAGTTAATGGATGATATTTCCAAACTGTATCCATGTGAAAAAAGGAATGACTTGCTGTTTTTAAAATAGTACATAAGCTCCTAGAATAATTTTTGAAATGTCATCTGTAGCTGACCTAATTAACTACCAAGGCTACAGTTTACTACTGCTAATTATATCACTACTGCTTATGAAACATACCTATGGTTAATTCTATCATGATTTCAAACAGTGGCAGACTCCTTGAAGATCAATTCTGTTTATACGTCTGATTTTCTGCTGCTGGGTATGCATGATTAATTAACCTTTTTATCACATAATTTAATTTAATGGATTTAAAACTGGACAATTTGGGGTTGTGGGGAATAGTATTCACAGTTCAGAGGATGTCATTAATGGAATTCAATTAGTATAGTAAAATCAGTAAGTAATAACGAGGAGTCTGCCCTGGCTGAGCAACTTGCCCACTCTCAACACTTGAAAGATGGGACTTCTAAACGTGTTAATTGATAATTTCAGAATAAACCCGAATCTGTATCTGCACACAACACAGACTACGGCATATCAGAAAACATAGCAGAACCTTCTCTCTCCACCCGAGGAAGGTGGTAGCAGCACCATGCAGGCTACCATGCAGGATTTTATTTGAGTTAACTTCTTTGAATTAAAATAATTCTGTTAGAGAGCAAACAGCAGTATCTGTTTGGGTGTTGCTTCATGTACATCATTGGAGAAACTATTTTGCTTCCACAACAAACGTGTTGAAGTAGTTCTGTGCTATAAATACAACCGGATATGGCTTACAGCGAGTATACCATTGTGGCCGCTTAGCTACATAACACTTACTGTGCGGTTAATTAATGCCTGGGGCTGCAGCTGTCTAGATGCATCTAGATGTTTCAGGTGAATGTACTTCAAGACGTTTCTGTCAGTTAGGAGTGATAAACTGAAAGAGTCAAAGTAAATTCTAACTGCCTAGAATTCTCCTTGGAAAAGAGAGGAACTCTGAAGCTCGAGTTCCACAAAGGAAATGCCTGCCAAAGGAAAAGGATAATTTTATGTATCTATGAAGACTTTGCATGTTATGAAGATGAAAATAGGCAAAAGGATGAAGGTATAAAAAAACACAAATATTTTTCTCCCTGTTAAGAAACACTTTTTCAATTCCACTACTGTACTTCTTCGAAATCTTTTCAGGCCTAACTACAGCTGGACAGTTAGACATAGTTCATTATTGCCACACAGATTTGTGAGGGAACATTTTTTCCAAAGTCTAGGTACGGAAAAAATTCAGATAGTTTTAACTACTTTAACAACCACTGATCAATTAGAAAGTTGGTATCACTTGCCGTTCTGTACAAAACTAGCATCAGACAAAACAAGATGAGAATAGTTTCTATATTTCTTTCCTCATTATGATGAGATGTGTAAAATAAATGGTATTTTTTTCAGTGACAATGAAAAGAACAGGCTTTTGGGACACTCAAATCTACTGACTAAATTTGAGTATACTTAAATGCAGTTATCTATTGTGTATAGCACTTGCTCATTGAGTATACTCATATTTGATTTGAGCATACTCTATTGAGTAGTTTGTTTGAAACAGATCAAGGTGAATTCTCTCTTTCATGATCAGACATCACTTTATCAACTGCGGTATTGCCATGGACTTGTTTTATGAGTCTTTTCAAAGAAATAGTTTCCAAAAATCTTGTGTCTAAGAACACTACTAACTAGTCTTCCCTTATGGAATCCTAGCACTCCAAAGTCTTTAAAATATTTCAGAAACTGTGCTGAGGATGCACAGTGTTTCACTGCATTTTTCATAGACTTATGACCTGATGAACTTCAGGAATAAGAATATCCTTCTATTCTAAATGTTGCAATGTTGGTGATTGAATTCTTTTTCTTTTTCTTGTTTTTTTTTTTTTTTTTTTACATGCATTGGTGCCTTTTTATGATCTTCCAAATATGATAAATATTCTGTGCTTTACTTTGCTTTATAATTTTGCAATGTAGTTTAGTTTAAATGCAATGTTTCCCAATGAAAAATAATTAAGGGGAGAAATAAAAAATAGAAAAACAGAAATTGTGTGCATTCATTTTTAACCAAAGTAGACTTACTAAATGTCAATGTAGAGGTGTGTAAGGTTTAGCTGGAAGGATGAGGATACAGTGAAGCTCATGCTAGAAACAAATTTAAGTCCATCTGTTTTTGTCAAACTCAAATTATTTTAACTTTTTTGAGATGTATATATTTATCAACTGAACAGAACAACTTCAAAAAACACTTGGTTTTTGGAACTTAGTGACCAACTGAAAATCTTGAGAGGGCTGACAGAAAGTTCAAAATCCAAAAGGGAAGGCTGGTTAGGTTACTGAAAACTCCAAAAACTTTCCTTAAGTCAGTGTACATTAGGATCTTTTGAGCACTCTGAATCAATGTAGTAACGGCAGTAAACAAAACCAAAAAATTAAAATGTTTAAAAATGGTGTTAAGTCTTCTGAAGTCAACTAAAATCAATCCATGTAATCAACATAGCTTTTAAAAACAGGATGGGAAATGCGCAGTGTGGAAACAAACAAGTTTTGCTTTAAAGATCTGTTCTGATTTAGTAAAAAGTGCCTCTAAGAATCAATTCAATATCAAAGTATTTAAGATATTTTCACACAGTGAAATTCTACTGTCTAAGAAGGCTGGAGGCTATAACGTAGCAGATGGCATGTCACTGTCCACTCTCTATTGAGACCTCTTAAGCTATGCCATGTTTCTTTTTTTCTTTTTTTTTTCTTTTTTTTTGAGACTGCTGCTAAAGAATGTGTGCTATAAACAGCCTTACCCTCGCTAAACTGAGAGAATATCAGCTAAAAAGAAGTAGAAGTCATCTCTTTTAAAAGAACTTAGTGTTACTGTTCAGTGGTGTATCCACAGCCAAATCCGATGCTGATTAAACAATGAAACTTGCTGCCAACATCAATGGAAAATTCCCTGTCTGTGCTAGTTGACCCAAAGTCTCCCATTTAGCTCAGCTGTCATCAGAAAGAGACATAAAAGCGTGTGGATTGCCTCCAAGGAAATAAATCAGCAACTCATCTCATCTTATGGATGTCATGCACACGCTGGCAGGGTGATGATAGCTGTAGCCTGTGGTCAGATCTAGTTTTTTTTTGTTTGTTTTAATCCACAGAAGCTAGTCTTTGCCTCAATAGACAACCGCTTAATGGAATCAATAAAACAAAATGTTAAAGAAGAAAGATGACTCTGTGGTTAGGGACAGGGTAGCAGTGAAGGGATCTGTGGTCTCCTGATGCTACTTCTACAGTTTTCTGGTCCTCCATGGCTTGTTTTAGGGAACTCAAGGCATGTGGGCTAAAAAGAGAAAGTTTAAACATTACTTGGCTCAGGTTTCCCATGCAGTGAATTTAATCTGTGGAGTTCAGTGGTATTTTGCAACTACTGGTTAACATCTGATTATATTTGAAAAATATGGACTTAATTAAGCTACTAAACTATTGAGGCTTCTACCATTGTTTTACTGTGTTTGATCTACAGCTTTGTAAAATAATTTAACCTGAGCATTTTTAGTATAAAGCTAAGGGCAGTATTATTTCAAATGCTATTCTTCTGAAATTGTAATGCTCTAGTGCAGCTGAGACTTAAAACTGATGATGATGATACAAACCTTTTACATAGCTGTAATTTGGCACTGTAACTTTATTATATTAAATATAAGGTCTTCTGTAAGATAATAACAAAGCAGAACAAAATAAAACAAAACAAAGGAAAGAAAGAAAACCATCAAAAAGACCATGAAGAAAACAAAACAAATCAAAGAAAGTCATTGAAACTAGACTGATTATTTAGATAGTTGTACCTTCATAATTTATTATGATAATGATCTCAATTTACCTAAAACAAATGCTTCCATTGATAGTGTATGTGACAGGGCCAGTAGGAAAAGAGAACAAGTAATGGATCAGATAAGTGGAAGAGGTAGGATTCAGCAAAAAAAAATGATGGAGGTCAGGCCTTAGCAGCGAAGAAAGGAAAGCAGTATTCACTGGGCAGCAAAACTTAGATTAGGACAATGGTGGATATGAATGTATGATGAGAANATGTGTGATGAGAACAGGTCTCAGGTAATATGTAGGAAATGGGAAGAGGGACTACTAACAGCTTAAATCAGATGGCGAAATTGACAGAACATAAGGCTCTTTTCTTTTCCCCTTTCCCCTTTCCCTTCCCCTTCCCCTTCCCTCCTTGGAACAGCTGCTGATGACTTCTCAAAATATATTTATTTGCTTTACTGAAAATACAATCCTAAAAATGTTGCATTCCAGAAAATATATTCAAAACCTAATGGCAGCTACTTTTCTCATGCACTAATATTAAACACATTACATTGGACTCTGTAGCAAAAATAAATTTGCATGTCTGGTGGGTTTACCCTGGCTGGCCGCCAGGTGCCCACCACACTGCTCTCTCGCTCCCCTGCTCCTTAACTGGACAAGGGGAAAAAATATGGTGAAAAAAGGTTCATGGGTTGAGACAAGGTCAGGGACATCACTCACCCACCAATTACTGTCACTGGCAAAACAGACTTAACATAGGGAGATTAATGTAATTTATTACCTGTTGCTGACAGAGAGAACGGTGAGAACTGAAAGCAAACTAAAACCAACTTCTCCCCCCCACCCTCTCCTACCTCCTCCCCCCGAGCAGTGGAGGGGCACGGGGAATGGGGGCTGCGGTCAGACCCTAACGCTGCATCTCCGCCGCTCCTTCACGGTCACTCTCTGCCCCTGCTCCACGTGGGGTCCCTCCCACGGGATGCCGTCCTTCCCGAGCTGGGCCTGCGTGTGCTGCCCACAGGCTGCAGCTCTTCCAGAACTGCTCCCATGTGGGTCCGTACCACGGGGCCCATCCCTCAGGACCAAACTGCTCCAGCATGGCTCCCCCACGGGCGGCAGCTCCCGCCAGGCCTCCTGCTCCTGTGTGGGCTCCTCTCCACAGGCTGCAGCTCCAGCCCGGGGCCTGCTCCTGCGGGGGCTCCCATGGGCCGCAGCCTCCTTCAGGCCACATCCACCTGCTCCATGGGGGCTCCTCCATGGCTGCAGCGTGGAGATCTGCTCCGTGGGCTCCCCATGGGCTGCAGGGGGACGGCCTGCTCCACCATGGGCCTCTCCACGGGCCGCAGGGGAACTTGTGCTGCGGCGCCTGGAGCCCCTCCTGCCCTCCTCCTGCACTGACCTGGGTGCCTGCAGGGCTGCTGCTCTCTCATTCCTCACTCCTCCCTCTTGCAGCTGCTGTGCAGCATTTTCTACCCTTTCTTCAACGTGCTGTCACAGAGGCACCACCAGCTGTTGCTCATTGGCTCAGAGTTGGTCAGCAGTGGGTTCGTTTTGGAGCCAGCTGGACACCAACACAGGGGAGCTGTGGTCTCTTGTCACAGAAGCCACCCTTGTAGCTACCAACACATTGTCACATAAACCCAGTGAAAATTAGTTAATTCAAATGTGCACATTTACTTCACTGACCAGTGGAGTACATCCTGTTTAAACACAGCAAAAGCATCAGAAAGGTTCCCCATTTTCATGTCTCATTACACTACTTGCAGGT
The DNA here is from genome assembly GCA_013399115.1 of Anseranas semipalmata. NCBI lineage: Eukaryota > Metazoa > Chordata > Aves > Anseriformes > Anseranatidae > Anseranas > Anseranas semipalmata. The sequence continues at coordinate 21,452 of VXAA01000261.1, forward strand.
AAGAATTCATAGTAGCTGTGCATGCCACACACTTAGAGAAGTACTGTGGATCTCTGGGAACATCTTCTAGAGCCTGTTTTGACTCATTTATTTATTTATTTATTTATTTTTGTTAAAGATGTAATCAGTATGATATTATGAATATTCTATGGTAATGTATATTTCTCACTGTTGTGTACTGAAATGTATGACTGCTTTACATTGCTTAGCCAAGTAATGTTGTTCTCTGATGGCAGAACATGGTGTCACTTTCAGCCACCCAGAAGGTCTCCTACATGGCAGAGTAGAGGTTGGTGTGCTGTTTTGTAATGAGGTATTTCACTGTAATGAATCTTCAGTAGATTTTATGTATTGAAGTGTAAAATTAGTAACTGAGATTAGAATACCCACTAAACTGCCAGGAACACGTACAAAATCTTCTACACCTAAGTTATTAATCATAGTACCTTTCAGGACTTTCTGTGAATTGAGGTTGGATGATTTCAGCAGGTGAATAAACATGTATATTTTATTTCTGATTTTACAACATATTTAAAAATATAATTCTATATACAAATCTATTCAACAGAAATATGTTGTAGTGTTATTTTTTCACAACTTGCAAATCTGATGGTATAGTTTATATGGCATAGGATAGTTAATTACTGTTTTAAAACCTAAACCCAATAACTATTACCATCTTTTTTTTTTTTTTTTTTTTTTTTTTTTTTTTAGTTTCAAGGACACTTTATATTTCGTGTCAACATGACTTATGTGCACAATCCTACTTAGATAAATGTATATGGACTTGGAAGGCAGCTAGAAGTTTTTTGCAAACACTGAAATATCCATAAAAATAGTGGCTACTTTAAAATAAAATGAACTCTACTTGAGACTTGATTGCTGGAGCATGTAAATGTCTTGGAAAGCTTATAGCAGTGTTCCTCAAAATATTAGGTCTGTTCTTTGCTTTTGTGACTAAAACTACATATAAAGAAAATAGCCTTTTATAGGCTGTCTCAGGCTATACAGTCTAAATGTAGACATCCATTACACAGGCAGTTACATGCAAGAATGTTCTTTTGTATGCAAGTTCACAACATAAAAGAAAATTCACATGTCAGTCCCAGTGTGTATGTGTTTGGTTTATTTATTTATTTATTGGATCAAATCTCTGGAGACAGAGAATCCGTGTGTTATAAGGAAGTATATATAAGAAAATTTTAAAATTATTATTATTATTTTATTATTATTATTGTTTGCTGAGAGAGATTCTTCCAGGTGAGTGTGAGGGATCATGCTATATGGAAGACTGTGATGAACCTAACCTGACTTGGTAGCAGACCAGAGGCATGGCTGCGAGCAGAAGTCATTGTTCAAATGAATGCATTAAAAAGTACAAACTGAGAGAAGGCCATAATCACACCAAAGTTCATGTGGATCAGTAAAAGTAAAGTGCAGTGAATCAATTATGTGATGCTGTGGCAATTAAGTTATATGGAGTTCTATGGACAGGAAGAAAGAATTAACTAATTATTTGTGCTAATATTGCATTTTGGTTCATACACTTTTTTTTTTTTTTTTTTTTAAGCTAAAATCCAACAGAATAGTGAAATGGAATAGCTGTTCTTAGTTCATATGCTATCTTTTTCCTTTTCCTCTGAAGCATAGGAGATTTCCTTCAGACCTATGATGCTAAGGTGCTAAGGAGTTAGGGGATGTAGCCTATGTTGGGGTGCTGATGATGCTTTTGCTGTGGATAAGTTTGACTGTCTAATGAGTTCTGCCAGGAAGTTCAGGGCAAAAACAATATCTATCATCTGAAATGTCTATCAAGTTGATCACTGAGTGATCCTGGTGCATAACAAGTGGTCTCAAGTTTTTCTGAACTGAGCAGTTATTACATGGTTTACCAAAAAGGAGCAACTAGGCTAGGTTTTGTTACATGCACCATGTTTTCATGAAAAGAATGAACATGTCTGTTAGACATAAATAACCTTTTTTAACAGTACTGAGGAAAAAATATGTGTATTTTACTGTAAACAGTAGGCAAGACTTTTTTTTTTTTTTTTTTTCTCCCCAAGGTGAATTTTATGGGAAAATCAGTATTATAATAATTAGGAAAATCATTGTCTGATAACCATCATTAAATACTTTCATGATAATATCTGAGATAGCTTTAGGGTATAATTGAATCAGTAATGTTATAAAGATAATGTAGGAAATAAACAACCCAAGGAGGATTCTTTCCAACTGAACAGAACCATTTTTATGTTTGCATGTCTTTGAAGTTTTTCTGGCTTTATTGCTTTCCTGAATAATTTTGTTTCATAATTTTAACTTTAATTTATAGGTATTGTTTTTCTCCAAGGTGTGATGAAATAGGAAAGAAGGTAGATGAACTCAAATAAACAGTTTTATCTCTGACTTCAGTTGAATGGAAATACATAGGCATTCAGACTGAGATGATTTGGAAGGAAAAAGGATTTTTGGTCTTTATCAACTTTACCCAGGAGGCTTGCATCTACAATTACTTTCTTTCCCTTCTAAACATGTGGTAGAAATTTTCTTAGAAAAAAAAAAAAAAAAGATTGCTTTTGGTAGTTTTGGTACATAGAAGGCTTATTTATGAAATACATGTGCAGTTGTGCACTTGTACCAAACTGTGTCAAGGAGGAATTACTTTTAATAATGTATTTTAATGATAATTTCTTATTAAAATAAATATTTTCTCAATGGACTCTTTGGTATTAAATGTATTTTCTCTATCTTGTAGAAATGGTTAATAGCAGTTTCATTAAAAGTAATGTCAAGCTCATTCCATGAGAGTCTTATGAAATCTACATTCATTAATGAAGTTAATCCAATTATCTTTCAAGTTACACCGTAGATTAAGGGATGGATTTTGATCCATGAATGAACAACTTGTGGCACGACTTGACAATGTTACTGACATATTTCAAAACTATAGATAAGGATTAAACTATTGTGTATGGCTGAATGCACTTCTGTCACATGACGCCGGAGGTGTGTTGGGGGTTATAAAGCTTATTTGATCCTTTGATTGCAGCTGAGAGAGAAGTCATCAAAGGGCTACTGAAGCAGCCTTTGTATGCTTATAACAAAGCATACTCCTCTCTCTTTAGCAAAGCAGTCAATAGCAACTCCAAGAAAGATAACATTTTATGTGCTCTGTCTGTGAAACATTGTACTCTCCATAAGGAGTTCAATAGTGCATGTCAGGGGAACTAGAATAACACTAACTTCCAGTGAGCATTCTCCTTTCCCCACTCTCCATAGATAAACTTCTCCAAAGCCATTCCCAAACATTAAAAGAAGGGGCTAGCCGAGACAAAGGCTTTGGTTTTGGAAGTAGTGTCAAACACACACTGTTAGAAGACTTGCGCAAGATCCTTTTTTTTTTTTTTTTTTTTTTTTCATAAAATTTGAGTGCATTTTGGGAGATCACCCAGTCTTTACATGAAAATACTGTTTCTTTAGAAATGGTTGTTTTTCATTGATGATTCCAAAAGATAGAGACAGTGAATTTTCAATAAAAGGTTCAGCTTAAATATGTATTTTCTCCAGAAGACTAAAATGCTTGTAAAATTGTCCTTACAATAACACTTTAAGGCTCTTAGTCTCCTTTGGGACATCTTCCCTTTGTCAGTCTCGTAAGAAGTCTTTTTTCCTCAGAAATGTTGTATTCTACTGAATACTTCACTTATTCACTCATAAACATCAGTGTTATGGAAAGAAACTTCTGACTTGTAAATGTTGGGCTGTACTAATGAAAAAGGGGTAAAGTGATGCTAATGGTATGGGTGAGCTATCATGGTAATTTTTTTCAAGGTATTGTGTGTGGGGGATAATTGCACACACACAAAAAAGAAACAACATGAAAACAAAACAAAAAACACAAATGCTTTTCACGGTTTGAATTGTTGGGTTGCAAAAATATAAATATACATACAATTGACTAAATAGGTTTCCATGGGTATCTCTGTTTTTAAGAACTACTGAAATTACATTACCTAGATCATATGCATTTTAACACTTCATAGGACATTAATATAGACCTTGTTAACCATATGCTTGATGTGTTTCCCCTTTGTATGTCTATTAAGAAATTTTCTTTCAGAATTGAGATTAATGTTTAGCCATGTTCTTTAGCTTATACTTTTTTTTTTTTAATTTAAAACAAACAGCACAATTCTCAATCAATTGGCCTTTAAAAACTATATATTAAATAATTTCTTATTTAAGACTTAAGAATATTTTGCTAAAATCACAGTATAGTGATTGGAAGTGGTATCTTCTTACTCCAGTATGAGCACAAAACAGCAGTCAAAGTTCTTGATAGCTTCTTGTAAAGAGCAGTATACCTTATTCATGAAAGTCAAAAGAATCTGAAACTCTAGTCCATTTGAAAGTCAGTGTGCACGTATATGCTGATGCTAAGGTATCGGTGAACTATCATAGTTCTGTAAATAATTTTGCATTTTTGTTAACTCAACCATTTTCTCATCAAGTGTTCAGAATTAATTGGTACTAAAATGGATGTGGCATCTGTACACTTTGACTATTAGTCGTTTAATAAGTTTATGGTTATTAGGAAAAAAAAGAGATAATACTTAATTACTTTTTCCCCATCCTCTTAGTAGTCTTCATGAAAATAAATTAGGTCTTTAAAGACTGTGTTATCAACAAGCTCTGTGGCTCTCCAATTACAAGTAGGGCATACAAAGTTTTAATTAAAAAAAGCCAAACAGGGGAAGTCATAATATGTCAAAAATCTTAAAGCATTTTCTTATTTTAAACTTTTTTTATCAAGTTACTTTAAGATTTGAGTTCTTCATTGTTCTTGCTTTAAATAACCTAATTTCTTTGAATGCTCTGTCTATGTAGAAGTGGTAATAATTATGAATGCTTGAGTACCTATTTTAAGTGTATTTCTCTTTTACTGGGTTATTTTACTGTCAGGTTTTACAAGTTTGTGGTGATCAATTGTTTTAAGGAAAATGTCTTTTCACCAAGAGGGTAGAGAAACATTGGAACAGGTTGTCCAGAGATGTAGGGTCACCTCCATGCTCAGAGGTTTCCAGGGTCCAATTGGAAAACACCCTGAGCAACATTGCTCTGATCGGGAGGTTAGATGTGAGGCCTCCTGAGGTTCCTTCCAGCCTGAATTAACTGAGTTTATAGAATGAAGTCCTGACAGTGAAGTCACAGACTCAGCTGAGACAACAGATTTCGACCACCAATCATCTGTTGCTTCATGAAGATCTCGTTGGTCTGCCTGTGCTCTGCTGTTGGGTACTCCCAGGGGCACTCCTGGGGCCAGGGGTGGTCCGTGCTGCTTACTGACCCCAAAAGACTGAGAGGGCAAATATTTGTTCAGACTACAGCAGAGTATTTTGATCTAGCAATAATGTCTTTTTCTGTGGAAAAATTCTTCAAGTTATACATTCTGGCAATGTCTTGCATATTGACGTAATGAAAATTTTAAAGAGTGTTTTGAGGAAGTTTTGCTTACCTATTCAGACAAATAATTGTTACCCTCATCAAAAGTACCCTAGCAGAATAAGATGACAAAGACAGTAAAATACATTTTAAAAGTAATTACTGAAACCAAATTGTTTTTTTTTATTATTATTATTACTGTTATTGTAAATGGTCCCTGACTGCTTTTAGGAAGGCCTGTAAGACTTTCCAGAGCAACAGTAGAAGAATCATAACAGTAAAAGAAAAATTGCAGCACATGGGGAGACTGATGAGAAAGAAGGAAGAGCTAACGTTCTAGTAAAACAGGTATTTGACAATGCAGCTACTGCCTGAAAAATAGCATTGCTTCATTTCTGTATATCTGTCAGCCATCACTGTGTTAAGATCTTGCACTAGAACTAGTACAACTATTACTTACCTTAAATGAAATGAAATAAATGAAATAAAATTAAGAGACTGAATAAGGCACCATTAACAACAGAACAGAAACTATTGCTTTGCTGTATGTTGCTACAGCTCAGTTTATAATCAAATAGGGCTTCAAATTAGACATATTAAGACACTACTTGTATTTGTTAAATATCAATAAATTATTGAATAAACAGTGGTGAACTCAATAAGGAGCAACACTGAATCTAACACTCTAATTAACTCCAAATTATAAACAAAAACTATAATGGATTCCTATTAGGAGAATGAATATTTATGAGAGTATTTTAAACACTAACATTTGAAATAATTCAGATATGAAGCACAGGGATTTGAAAAGGTTCTTACTCTTACATGTAACCGGATGCTAATGGAAATTCTATGGAAAAAAAAAAAAAAGCAAAAAACTTCATTTTGAGAGCCTGACTGATTTTAATTGAAGTCACTAGGAGTGTAAGTATGGTGTCACCAGGTAGTTGAATTAGTTGAGTTGTACAGAAATTGTTCACAACCTTATTTCAGCAACATTTTAAGTATGTTATTTTTTGTTAGATTCAACGCTCTCCCCCCACCCCTGGCC
>VXAA01000264.1:2312-23573 GCA_013399115.1 Anseranas semipalmata
CGCCGGCCTGGGTCCGCGGGGCGGTGCGAGGCCCGTCCCGCCGCTGCCGCGCTGGTGGGGGCGTCCGCTGGCGCGCGGGCACCCGGCGAGGCTGAGGCAACCCCTCGGCGGACTGCGCTCACCTTTCCCCCCGCCTTTCCCCAGGTCCCGGCTGTGTGAGGGAGGACACGGTCGCGGTGCCACATCCCACCGAGGCGGCTGCGTGTGGCTAAAACCGACCTGAGGAGGAGCAGTAAAGCGGCAGGCGATCCCTCAGCGACACTGTCCCAGCGGTGGCTCGTCTGCTTCCACCCGTCATGGAGACGGATGGCCTGGAGTGGCTGCTGGTCCCAATGCACCAGTTGGTTTCATGGGGTGCTGCGGGAGCCATGGTGTTTGGTGGCGTGGTGCCCTACATTCCCCAGTACAGGGACATCAGGCGGACACAGAACGTGGAGGGCTTTTCCACCTATGTGTGTTTGGTATTGCTAGTCGCAAACATTTTGCGGATACTTTTTTGGTAAGTTGATTTTGTATGTATGTGTGGATCTCCCCACTTCTAAACATTCCTACTTGTCTTCTAACTTCAAAGTTTTGATTTAGAATTTTTGAGGAAATAATGTCATTTATGTGCTTTTCCCCCTCTCTTGAAGATCAAAATACTATCTTGCCATAAGTGGGTGAATCTGCACTGAGTAAAATGAACTGGCCACAGGAGCATTGTCTGTTGCCCTTGCCAGATCTGATTACCAGCACTCTGGCGTTCCAAATGCAACTTTTTTGACTTGTTGGTAAATAAAAGAGGTTTATTTTAAGTCAGAGCTTTTTTTCTTGCTGTTTTATGTTTCCCTTTCCCCTCCAACTCTGTTCTTTGAGTGAAAACCCCAGTCCTGTACAGTTGTTTTAGCATCTAGTTGGTATTAAAGTCATTGAGACACTTGCCAGATATTCTTGCATTTTCCTGGGAAGCCAACTGGCTTCGTAGAAACTTCACTTCCAGAGCTCCACACACAGCTACGGTTGAAAATATTGATTCTTTGATAAGCAGGCAAATGCTGGGCTGTTTTTTAAAGCACATTTTTCCCGTTTTCAATGTACTTTTCAATACTCAAAGGCATGTTTATTTTTATAGTTAGGTCTTGTGCTGCTGAACAAAGAAAATTTTATTAGGGCATGCATGATTTCCGTGAATAAATTTTATTAACTGGTATTCCTCATTACTTCTAATAATGTAGATGCTGCAGCATTGGGAATGTATTTGAGACACCAAAGATGAAAAAGTCTGGGAAATGACTGCAACTAAGACAGTTATTCCAAGAATATTTTGCCTTAAAATACTGCTTTGTAGTCTGCAAAGAACTGATAGGTAACAAGCTACTTCCTTCTGTTGTTTTCCAGTTTCTTTTAAAGCTTCTCTGACTCCTTAGGTATGTTCAGCTTCCTGGATTGTTCTTCAGCAAACTAAATGTTGCGCTAGAGCAAGGAAAACTGTGGACCTTCTCCTGAGACCACAGCTAGCAGCTGAGCTGAGGAATCATCACTAGATCAGAGCTACTTGTTGCATTAGAGCTATGTTTTCTTGGGGAGAAAGCATTTGCAAGAGGAATTATGCACTAGGTGTTGGAGTAAACAGCAGAGAGGAAAAGGAAAGTAGAGGAGCTGGCAGGAAAGGAGAAATTAAAGATTTCTTTGTTTCATTGAAGGTAGATGAAAAATACAAATGAGTTACACCTGAATGGAGATGCTGGCAGTTTCTAGGTAACCCAGGAAAGCGCATCTGTTAAATAAGACTTGGAGGATGGAAGAACTGAAAAATCTTATTTTGAGTTGATTTTAAGTATATCTAATTAAGAGATGTGCAGAAGAATAAATATAATGCGTAATGAAAAATTATATTTGATATTAACTTTAAAAGCTTTGTCAACACTTGTAAAGAGAGAGAATGCAGTTATATTGATTATGTGATTTATTTTGTTTTTTACTGTGTGTATTTAAGCTATATAATAGTATCACTCCTTGATATACATTAGCTCTGTGTACTCTCTGGTCATCTCAGAGCTTGTCAGTGGCACTGAATGGCTTCGTACAGCATATACATAGGCATGTCTGGCATGGCTACAGCAGGAGTGTAAGGGATGCTGCTGGCTTGCGATACAGCTGCTTCCATGGGGTTATACTGCAGGCATGAGCCTGCAGAAACCTTTCTATCTATGCTTATAATGAAACATCTCTTTCTATCGAACTAAAAGACAGAAAAGAAGACGTGCATAATGATAATTCAGTGTTCACTGGGAGAGAATATTTAGTTTCTCGTCTTGTAAAGATTAGGCATCCTTGCTAGTCCACAGTAAATGCTAGTGAGTCACAAATGCAGCATTGAGGGTGGATTTTGTCCTTGGGCATATGGTTGATTAAAGTAAGATAGCAGAGCAAGAGCCTCTGATTTATTTGAACATGTTTAAAATGCACCTATAGAGTAACTTGGCAATATGGTTTTTCTGTTAATTGTTTAATGTCATCTGTAGCTGATGATATGTACCTTATCTGGGACGCAGCACTCTAGGTGATTTGACGTAAGCAGTAGAATTATTTTAATCATATATGTAATAGTCATTGGAGGGAATTAGAAGGTTTTGCTGCATTTGGTTTTAAACTTATTGAATAATTCAGTCCATTCTTGTGCTGGAACAAAGCTGTTCATTTTGTTTTGTGTATAGTTTTCCCCAGTCTGACTTTCAAAGTACTACTTGATAAGACTAGTCCTTCCCCCGTTTAGCAAACCAATCCAGACCTTAACCCAGGTCTCTCTTTTGAAATCTTTGCTGACATTTCGCTGTTATTTTCAATTGTTTTTAGTTTCTCTTCATTACTCTTGGTTATTATGCATGTAATGTGTGCCAGATTCATCCTTCCTCACTTCCCCTCCACCCTGGTCCAAAAATAAGTACTTAAAGTGGTAGGCTTTAAAAACTTTCAGGTTCTAATAGTGTTACTTTGCAGGCCCTAATTATTTCTTAGGATGGCTGTTTGTTCATTTATTTATTTTAACTTCAAAGACATTTCTCAAATTTGCTGATCATTTCTATTCTTACTTCCAGATTTTCCTTAATTTCATATGTTTTTCTTGAATTTGAGGGTCACAGAGCTGAATGTTACATATTTCAAATGCAGACACAACAAGAACAGACAGTTCCTGTCTTTTATGCCATGTTTACTGTGTGTTTTCATTCTCAGGTAGTGCTGTTCTTTATGTATCTGTCAATCATAACAAATGTCTAGGCATCCAGTCCCACCTTTCCTCTATGGCTTTACTCTGCTAGTTCACCTCAGCTGTGGGGCAATTCCCTCTTTTCCTGTTTGTGAATGGGCAGATTCTACGTGTTCCTAGAACCGTGCTCACTTATCTCTTGCTCTTTTTTTTTTTTTTTTTTCTCCATGTCTGGTGTTGTGGTGGAGTTTGACCTCCTCTCCAAATAGAGTATTTATTTCCAAATCTTCTTGGCATATTTTTGCAGCTGGAGTGGTACCACAGTGATGGTAGCTAATGAATAAAGTACTGTTGAGAGCAACGATAACAATGCTGTTTCCAGTTACCTCTTTTCAGAATTTATCCTCCTCTGATTACACTGTTTCCGATAGTAAGCAGTTTTTAAAAGTCTGAGAACTCAGTGCACTGCTTCTTCTCCTTGGCTTCCTCCCACCTAAACCCTTAGTTTCAGGGTGTGCTCAAAGAACTTTCGTTTGCTAGTGATGACAGTAACATGTTATTTACTAAAGCACTTTTTGTGCTTCTCTATTTCAGACTGTCTCAATCTTTAGAAAGAGACTTCTGCTTTCACTTTGGTGTGTTTAGCCTCATTTTGTTCCAACAGTGAGCTTTATGCCAGAACTTTATGGAAGAGCAGTGGGAGAGGACTGGCCTGCAAGAATGGAAACAGTGTATAGATAGCAGCGGGCATGATTCCACTTCACTTTGTTTATGCACACATGACTTTTGTTTAGGAAAAAGAAAGTAGAAGTTTGAGCATGCAGACTTTTGGTCTAGTATGTTGACTGTCTGTGAAGTCTTTGGCCCTTTTAAGGAGGATTTAAAAAAAAAAATCATTACGAAAATAGTCTGTGCCCACAGCATCACACAGTGGGGTCTCCATTTGCTAATGTGAAAAGTAGATTTTGTGCTGTGACTAGACATTATAAAGTTAGTTTTGTTTTTCATAATAATAATCTATTGTTACAATTTTATGTAATGCTTCAAATCAGTGCTTTCTTTGGGTTGCCAGTGTAGCTGCTGGCTGTAATTGATTATCAGTATCAGCTGTTCCTTTGCTCTAGTCCTCTGCCTTTGTCAGTGCTGCTTCTCCTGTCTGTCTTCTCCAGACCCCATAGATCGTCATTTCTAACTTTCCACTTAGTTTAACTTCTAGGCTGGTTGGCCTGGAGAAGAAGGTCTGCACTGTGGGTATAGATGAAGAGGCAGTGCAAATCTCAATGCCTTCATAATTCTGGTACATATGAAAATGTATGACAAGCTCCAAAAAGTCTGCTATCAATTTCTTTTCCTCTGTATTTTTGTTAAAACACTTCATTACCATTTTTGTTAGCTAATGTCTTACTGTACTTGCTAGAGTTAGCTCTGATTTCTTGTTCAAGACTGGTTGTTAAAATATCCAAGGGATGCCCAGAGTCTTCCTGATGCTTGAGCTTGAGGTGGTTAAGGATCTGGTGAAGTTGTCTTATGCTGTTTTGAAGTTGTGGGCTGGCTGCCAGGTTCAGAGCACACTGTGGCACTTGAACACAGTGGTGACCAAGATGAACATACCTTCTTGGTTCATCTGGCCTGCAGTCTGCCAGCTGACTAGCTTTGAATTACAGGAATAAGAAGGTGGAGAGAGTTGTGTAATCAGTTGGGGGGTGGACGATGCAGAAGAACTTGTGAATTCTCTCTCCCCGCCCCCATTCCACCCTTCTTTTTTTTAAAACAGAGCTTATAATGAGATAAATGGTGGTTTCTTTGATTATTAAAATCAGAATAAAGGAGGAAAAGGAACTACAGATTTCTTAGAAGTCAGCAGTAGGCATTTTAGTTGTATCTTGAGTAAGTTCAGCCAAAAGTAATTATGCTTCCTGCTGTTTCCAGAGGGCTTTGGAATTTTTTCAGTTGTGCAGTCCATAAAATGCTTCATATAGTAGTATAACATAATTTGTATATTTTACAGGAAGATGATATTCTTTCCATGAGTTTTAAGATGCAATTCTGTGGGCCAGTGGGCTAAACCTCTTGCAGTAACATCAGAGAAATCCAGACAACAGAAACTAATACAAAACCTTCTAATTTTGGAATTGTTCTCGCAAAATTGTTGCCTTAAGGCAAATGCTGGAAACAAGTTCTGACAGGGAAAAAATGAAAACTATGGATTTTGTTACTTCTGAGCAAAGGTCACCCCTTACCTGTTCCACATCAGTTCATCTGAAAAAAACTGGGTTCTGAAAGCTAATGCCAGTAGAATTGAGAGCTCTCTGTGCTGGAGTCTGTGGAATAAGCTCCCCGTTACTAACAGAGGTTTCCTGAGACAAGTACGCAGCTGGAGGTGATTTACAGGAAGATGTTGTACTTGTTGGCTGGGGTAGATTCCTACATGCTTATTTATTTTGCTGTAACACCTACAATGCCACTTGTGGATAAGGTCCTGATGTCAGGTGTTGCTTTGACTTCAGATAGTGGGCCAGTGGTGTCTGTTTGTAGGACATACTGTGGGAAGGAGATACTTCTAAGATTTCTGTTACTAAGATGAATATTGGTAGCTTTTTCCATATGGGGAGGGTGAGATGATGCTATAAACCAAGTTGAAAGAGTGACTACATCTTTGAGAGATGGCTTTACCTGTGGTCTGCTAGTGGAATCTTGCTCAGATATTGAGAGCAAAAGTGTTATGCAATTCCTCCTCCTTCTTATAAATGCCAAGTATAAAACGCAGTACTCTTTTGTACAAAGAGTGAAGGTAAAGTATGATTTTGTATGCCCAAATGAGGAGCTTGTTTTGGGTGCTCTGTAAAGTCCTGGAAGTTTACATGTTGAGGAGGAACTCATATCAAGAAATCCTATTGTAAAACTAGTTTCTTTCATGAGCTTCTTGCTGATTAAATTCTATGATTGTATGGGCTATCTTTTAAGACAGCTGTCATGCTGCTACCTCGGGCTATTTCTTGTGGCCTTGGTGGTGGTATACATTGTCCTGCATGCTTTCCATCTTGCTTCGAATCTTTAACTTCCCAAATTGCTGAAGAAGTTGATCTAGAGTGGTAAAGCCTGTAGTAACTTTGGTTGCTTGGTGATTTCTACTGTCACGGTAAGTAGAACTGCCTTTGTGAGCTAAGGCAGTGCTGTGCTGGGCCTGTTTCGGGGCACTGCACAAACAGGAGGCCTTGCCCCAGACTGGGCACTGCTGGGGATAGTAGACAGCAGCTGGAAGCTGAAATGATGACCACAGGTATGGGAGGAAACAGTGTGGTCAGGGTGGTGGTGATCTGGTTGCACCAACAGCAGTCAATTTCTTTTGAGAAACATCTTAGGAAAGGAGATACTGTTTGATGGACTGATTGGACTTCTTTTTGCACAGTTGTCATTTGTTGTTTTGAGTATGCCCAGGACTGGAATAACAGGATTGTTGCAGTAGGATTGAGGCGTACTGATGGAATTACACAGCTTTCCCAATGACTTGTTAGTCTCTGCTGTGGCTTGAATGTTTCCTTCTCTTGTCTTCATCACTTGACCACGCATTAATTATTTTAAGGCTGTTGAAATACTAATAAAATGTAAGACCCTACCCTCCTCTTTATTTCGCGCGTATAACTAGCACAGTGAAAAACTCTGTCTCTTTGTAGTCTGACATTTGAAGTCTGAGTTCTTTGAATGTTGCAAATGTCATGGTTGTTCATTTTGTCGCATAACGTTGTAGTTGTAGGGTGAAAATGCAGAATAATGATGGTGACCCTGTTATCCCCCAAGGCTTCAAAGTTGTTCTTTTCTGTGAACCTCTTCTAGTATCCTAAGGCTCTTCATCTTTCTCTCATAATCTGCTTCAGTGTTCCTCCCCTCCCAGCTCCTGCCTTGAAAAAGATAAGAGTAACTTCTGCTGGACAGAAAGGAAAGCATCCTGAGCAAACAGAACATGGGGACAGCTTGCTCTCCCAGCAGTGCTTGCATATTGTAGTGCTCCTAGATCAAGCTGGCTTGAGGAGTCTTGCCTTGGCAGATCCTAATATCAACGTGAAGTAGAGTAAGCAGCTTGGAGTGGTATGTGTTTCCATGATCCTGAGCAAAAACAGCGTTCTGGCTTTATTTTTACATCTTCAGGAACCCAACAGTTGGTTCCTATAAGAATCTTCACAATTCTGGTTTGCCCTTCTTGTGTGTTGTGAGTTTTGTTGTGCTTTTTTAATTGTTAAAGAGCTAGAAAATCTGCAGTAATACTTCCAGTCTCATTTCCATTAAGGCTGTAGTGATGGCAAATTGTTATGATGAGACAGCAGGTGGCCATGCTTATGTGTGTTTCTAGTGGGTGGATGTTTATACTGTAAGCAATACTTCTGTCAGACACCTGTTACTGCATGGCCAATAGTCTCATCAGCAGGGAGAAACTAACCTTGGAGCAACCTGTGCTGGGTTTACCATCATAATAGTTTCTAGCTTATTGTGCTGCAAGCTCAGCCCCTCTTAAATACCTTATTACGTTTTTTACATGCAAATGTATTTGTAATTGGAGAGGGTTTTTCTAAGCTTGATGTAAACAGTTCTAACTACCTGTTAATTCTAACTAAGTTTTAGCCATTTTTTCTCATTCCCTGAATAGGTGACAACAACAGTAAATGCTAGTGGTTCAGGGGAACTTGGCCCCAGTCAACAACAAAGGTTGAATGAGCTTTGGTATCATGGGCATGGGGCATAGACCAGGCCAAACTTTGTTTCTTCCCTGCATTTTTTCCCAGCAGAGTGAAAGTACTCTGTGCCTGTGGTTATATGTATCAGTTGCATTCTTTATTTCCTGCCTCGTAGTGTCCTCCAAATTTGTTATGATACTTGCTATTGTGGCCCACCACAAATACGTTGATGGTAGGAAGAAGGGTGGGACTAGTGTATATATCACTGTTACTCTTCCAGTAGTTACTGGTGGCGTCTTTGACAATGGTATGGAGGCTGAAGGCATTGTTGTAGTTTTCCTTAGCTGTATGCCACTCTCTGCACAGGAAGATTTCCAAGGAAGCTGGTTTCCTTTCCTTTATCAGTTGACTCAAAAAAAGAAAAAAATATCTCCCCGGTGAAATGGTTGTAATGGAAATTTAGTATTGTGCAAGTGGATGTGATGATGTACCTAGCTGTTTTTTACCAATAGAGCTCTGCCACTGAAGTAGCCCAAGCATAAGAAATTATATTTTGCCATAAAATGGGCACTGTGTAGAGGCAGTTGTCGTGGCCTTGGACATGGTTGCAGATGGCAGTGGGGCTGAGGTCTCTGGCAGCATGATGGGCTCACAGAAAGGCCTTAGTAACTGTGCTGTCAGGGAATTTGGAAGGCCTGTGTGCCACATGGTGCAGTCTGAAGGAGCTGGGGATTACAGCAGTGTGTCTTCATCATCCTCAGCATCTCTGTCTTCAAAGCATAAAACCTGGAAGAACTGAGCAGAGAGAAGCAGCTCAACATGATGTGTAGCCTCCCTATTGTAAATCTAATATCCTTTGAGGGCTGCATGTGAAAAGCTTCCACCCCTTACCTCTAATCCACTTAGTGAGCATGTCTAGTGGGGATTGCTGAGCTTTCATCAAGTAATGCAGGAAGAGGAACTTGGAGAATCACCACTCTTCACTGAAAGGTCTCATTTTCGTGTGGCAGAACCTTATGCAATCATATAAGAGAAAGCCCTTCACGGAGACTGGCCACAATCCAAGTTTCTCTTTCTGCATTATGTGCAGGAAAGCTCAGTCCACACATCATCTGTGAGCAAACGCAAATTAAATTTGGGGCTGGAGGGAAGAGGAGAGGGCAAGAGAAGACAAAGTGTGAATGTTCAATTCTAGTATTTTTTGGACTTCTTTCTTTCCCCAGCCTTGGTCCAAGCGAGATACAAACTGATGAGTTGGTTGGTGTGTTCTGCTGACCTGATGTTTCTGCTCAGATATCTAGAGGCAGACAAGGCATAAGGCTTATATTTTTCTTTTTCTATAGGAAGAAGTTATATTAATCCTACTAAGCTAATAGCTGTGGGTATTTTTTTTTTTTTATAGGACAAATGACCTCACCTTAACAATAAAAAATTGAGACAGATGAGTTTTGCACAGATGTCCTTGTGAAATCTATGGACTATATATATGGCGAGAAAATGTAGCTGGTCTTAGTGCAGCATAACTCTCCAGTCTCTCCACACTGCCTCAACTATTCATTGAATCTGCTTGTCCTTTCAAAATAATAGATTTGCTGCTGGTTTGAGAAACCAAAACTTAAGCTTCTGGTTTCACAATTTCTAGGATCAGTCCACAAGGATGTTTATCCAACAACCTTATTACTCCTGCCAAGGGGATTGTGACTCTGAGCCTACTACATGTGCATGTAGATTTAGCTAGCGACTTTCTCTTTGTCAGCCTTTCATACCTGTTACAGTAAGGGTAGCTTAGGATTTCCTTTTTCAGTTACTTAGAGTGAAAGAATGAAAGTAACTGAATGCAACATGTCATCTTTGAGATGTTTTATATATTTTCCTTTCCCTTTTTTTTGTTTTTTAGGTTTGGAAGGCGTTTTGAATCCCCTCTTTTGTGGCAAAGCATTATCATGATCATTACTATGTTACTGATGCTGAAACTGTGCACTGAAGTACGTGTGTCCAACGACCTAAACATAAAACGCCGCTCTTTTGCAGGTTAGTGACAGGAACTAGCTGTCGCAGAGTGAATCTTTTTGAAAGCATATTGCACTTTGTTTGGACAAAAGTTCTTCCTGAATTGCAACCCAGCCTCCTTTCTTGGTGAATCAGTGTAGCACTACCTGAACTTTTTTTTTTGAAACCACTTTCTTCCAGATGAATGTTTAAAGCTGTAATTTTATTTTAAATGGGTCTTGGTTCAGCCTGGAAATAGGAGTTCTCCTTAATGTTTCACATCATGCCCTAGGATACAGAGCTGGATGTCATGCCATTATGCTAGCCTGGATATTTTTTAAGATCTTGCACTGTATAAGAAATTATTTTCTTCTACCGTACTTTCTGCAGAGTTCTTAGGTGCGAGTTAGATCCTGATCATACACTATTATCTGAGATCTTATTCTGCAGTTGCCAATGCTTGCTTTTGCACAGAATTTATTTTCTGCTTACTAAATTATTGGCTGCCAAAACAGGAGGTACTGTCATGTCATAGATGCAAAACTGTCTTTTTGTACACTATTTCCTTGTGTGTGTGTTTTTTTGTTTGTTTGTTTGTTTTTTTTTAGTGTGGGATTTATGAGAATTTTTACATATGTTTTTATATGTTTATCTCATTTTTAGGCATCGATACTTTCAGTTGGGCCAGAGTACTATTCTTTATGTAATCAAATGTTCTTGCTCTGCAGAAGGTCTTTGCTTTCTTTTTGCCCCAGATAATGACATGAAAGCGGTAGTTTTTGGTTTTATTTGTAGTAACTTTGACTTACAACATTTTACATTACAGCTTATTACCAACAAGATCAGAATTGATACTATCAGCTTCTTTTTGTCAGTTGTTTTGCCAATATGGATGCATAATTTATTCTCTCCATCTGTTCTCTTCCCTCACTCCCTAATAATTGAGGGTCTGATTCAGTTCCAGATATCCACAGCCTTCACTAGAAGGCAGCAGATACTGGCTGTGCAGTAGGGTAATTTATCTAATAGCTGAGGAAACTACTTCCATCCCCGCTCACTGTGGAGTGTAGTGTGAAACTGTTCAGGTAAGTGAATTCATGTGGAAGAGGAGCTGCACTGCAGCTCCCAAACACAAGCTGCTCTGTCCACTAGCATTGTTAGTCTGGCAGGATGAATGATTTAAAAACTATTTTCAGCCACATTTAGCAGCAATTAAAATCCAGGGAGCATTTAGGAGGGATATGTATGCTTTCTGCCTCTCAATGCTAGCATTTCGTGAACTGGCAGAAAAGTTTCTCTGTTTGCCCTTTCTGAGGTGAAATTATCCTTGTGCACATTTACACATACTCTTGCAGGCTCCATCAGTAACCTTTGGACGAAAAGGGAGGCTATTCAGTTTAGTATATAGCCCTCTTTAAACATCTCTTCCTGAAAGACATACATTCTTTCATACCAGGTAATGGAAACTCCTTAAGGTGGTGTTGTGTCATTTGATCCTTTTTCCTGAAACTCAGCTTATGTGTTTAATTAGTTAGAGAGACTGATTTTTACTGCTGGACCTTAATTATTTGTTTTTGGTGGAATGCTTGCATCCTCCCACAAACTTTGAGACCAGCTAAAATCCTTTTCTTATGTGTGATTGATTTTTAAGTAAGTGATGAAAAATTATCTCAAGGATCATAAGGCTGGACAAAACAGACACACTGAGGACATTGACCCTCTGCCAGCTATAATGGGATGGCTCAGAATAAACATTTAACTGCATGCTAAACTCTTTTCAAGTGAGACAGAAGAGGGTTTGTGTTTCAAGCATGGTGTGGGTAGGAGTGAGATCCATGTTTCTAATCCTTCTCCTAATCTTATCTTAAGTTTTATGGTGATTCAAGCAAGCTGATAAATCTGTGTACTTACTTTCTTTCCTCATAGTTTACCAGGTCAGTGGGAAGCTAGGTTTGAAGTCAGTGTTTTTCATGAACCTTGCAGAATCCTGAGTGGAAGGTGCACAATTTCTGTGTGGTAATATAATTTATAATTCCTCATATGGCTGGTCTTCAATTTAAATCTTTTTCTTCTTTCATTTCTATCCTCCCTTTGAATGTTTCTACAAAATAATCCAAAATATTTAGAAAGTGAAGTTGTTCTTGCTGCTTTCTTGTATTACAAGCAAATGCTGTATTTCCTCCCTAATCACATTAGTATATGTTTATCAGTGTATCTTGAATTACGTGGGAGTTACCTTTTTCTTTTTTTTTTTTCATTATTCTGACAGTAAGGTCCCTTAATAATAGCTAGTTCAGAAAGAATCTACTTAAAATGGCTTGACGCATTAGGGAGCAGTCTCCCCTAATCCTGACAAGCTTATTCTGTATCCTTTAGCCTGCTTTGTGGCGTCACTGAGTTAAAATACGTATCAGTAGCAGTTCAGAACATAGACATAAAGCCATTCAATCTAACTGCTTGTGTTTTCATTTACAGGGTAGCTATCATAGCATGAAAAATACGGTCTCCCTGGACTCTTTCTAGTAATGTTTGATTATTTCTTGTAGTTTCTTTATGAAGAGCTTTTTTGGAAAACTCCATCATCTATTGTTTTCTCTCAGTTACTTCTCAGTGATGAGATTCCCTTCCCTCTTTTTCAGTCTTGCAAAGAGAAAGCAAGTTGAAAGTGGCAGAGCCCATCTTGTGCTGCTGCTGCCTTCTCTGTCTTTTTGTTCTGAATACATAAATTTATCCTTCAACTACATGTACTGGTTGAAGAGAGAGCAAGTCCTCTTTATATGACCAATTCTATTATTTTTTTAAACTTGACTGTATAACCTGTTTTTAACTGTTCTGGATTGAGGGGGGAAAAATACCAAGAGAACAACAACAACTTTATTTTAAACCCTCCAATGATAGGACAGTTCTCTCCCCTGCATATGAATACTATGAAAGCTAGTGTTAATGTGAAGAAGTCCTCAGATGAAGTGAACAGGCATGAATAATACCTCGTCATCTTTTATCCTTTATTTATCACCATTTTAATTCCACCTTGAACGTTTTGCGTGTAGATTTCCAGGCACCATTGTTGTGGTAACAACAACTCTCCTTATTCATTGTCCATATTTAACTCGGTGTCTGTGCAGCTGTATTTATGCTGTTGTTGATTCAGTACAGAAAGGTTCAAGGTTCAGTGCTGGTTTCTTTTGTTAAAGTTGTTTTTGTTCAATATGCTGTATTACTTCTGGGACGTGATGGTGCTACCCTGCTAGACAGCTACATATTGAAAAGCAAAATCTGCGTGTCTCACTCATGTCTTGACTCCAGAATCAAGGCCTTTTCAGGGCTGAAGCAAGGTGCTCAGAAATACAGACTGCTAAAAGCATCTGGTCACTCTTAGAAGTGTTGACAGACCAGGACAGAGACTTCATATGCTTGGAGTGACACCCTACTAAGGTTCTTCCTTTTCTTCCCCAAAATAAGCCCTTAACTTCTCTCCAATAAGGATTCAATTGCAGTTATGCCCAAGGTATTGTGCTAGATGTTGAGCACCCTGAGTATATGAACTATGCTGAAAACCAGTGGACAACTTTTATTATAAAGAGGCTTTTAGACATCTCTTCTTTTTACAATACAGCCAAGGCTCCTTCAGTAGAACTTGTGGTCATCAGGTGTTACAAGAAAATTATTTTGTCTGGTCACTTGTCCAGTTTTGTCTTCCCTCCAGCTGCTTTGTTTTAATCTGCTTTATAATTTATATCTTGTTATAGCACTTTGATCTCTTGAAGAGCTCTGATTTTGTCACTGGAAAGCACTCTTGCGCAATACATGGTTTTCAACTGGCAGTAGAAGGACAGTTAAAAAAATTTTAGTATGCAGAATGATTGCAGATGGGGTCTACTCTGTCCTTGTTGATATGATTAGCTTAAGCTGAGGCTTTTTGAAACTATTTTAGAGCAGCATTTTTCACAGGAGGTAGTGCAACTGTATTGTATTAACAGATTATACGTGTGTATCTATATACTCAATGTTGCTGGGTAACAAGTTGTTTTCTCTGAGCATGAGAAATATATGAAGTGAGAATTAAGCTGTCTATTCCACTGTTTTTAAGTTTTCGTTTTCTACAACTAAGTAAATTGCTGTTGGGTTGTTCATTGAGACTGTTCTGGGCCTTCCTGCTGCTTGACCCTATCTTAATATCACTGGGTGGGAGCCTTACAGAAAGCATGGAGACTAAAATTTCTGGCATGTTTTGTTCTGGTTTTTATTTTTTGTAAGCAAAATATACTAACTGACTAAACTTGAACTAAAAGACCCACTGTTTCATTTAATCATACAAGTCTATTTTGTCTTTCCTTCCTTTTTTTCCCCTCAACTTTTTTTTATGTAGCTGCAGATAGTAAGGATGAAGAAATTAAAGCACCTCCCAAGAGATCCTATCTGGGTATGTACTGGACAAACTCACTCTGCATGAAGTTGCCTTTTCAACTGCTTATTTCATGCTTTGCTACTTTTTGTGACCATTATTAGAAATGACTGCATGATCACTTCTATAGTGAATGTTTGCGTTACGTTTTTGTGACGTACTAATGCCTGGTGCGTGGTTTCATTTTAATTTTCCCTTCCTCACTTTTAACTTTCATAGAGGAAAACATGCTTTCAGCTCTATTTCAGAGATCAGTTTTTGAAGGCAATTGAATTCACTTCATTGTGTGTTTCAATGATATCTTTCTCTTTTTCCTTCCCCAAGGTAGAAAAGCAAAATACTGTAAGGTACAGGGATCAATATCTTCAGAGTCATATTTCATATTCCTCCTCTTCCAACCCTCACTCTGGAGGAAAGTATGGAAAATACAGGAGTATCTTTCAACGTTGTTCAGAATGCTAGATAAGAAATTTCCCACAACATCTGATGTTCAGCAAAATGCCCGCATGCTTGTGATTTTTTTTTTTTTTCCCCTGGCTTGTTCCTCTCTTTCATTAGAGCAACCTCAAAATTATTTCTTGGTAATTAGTAACACTTTAAGGTGAGAGCTTCCAATCATTTTCAGTTTCAGAGCTGGAATCTATATTCTTTTAATTTGCCTAAGAGGAAATATTAGGTGCAAACTACCCTTGTAGTAATTTCAACTCTTGGTAGCTTGGAAAGACAGTTTTTGTCAATTCATGTTTTTATTTATTTATTTATTTATTTTTAATTAGTTGGGGTATCACATTAACGTAGTTATACTAACCACAGACACACAAGTTGCCCAAAGTCAACTTTTAGATTGGTTTTAATTGAACTGATGCACAAATTCATATTGATACTGGTTATGCTCTGCTGCAATTCTCAAGCTAATAAAGGATCAATTAAAGATATGCAGAGTAAAGAAGAGTATTCCTGGTACAAAAGGAGAGTCTCTACTTCTGTATTTGTCAACGAACAGTTAATTAAACTGAAGCTAGCTCTGAGAAAAACAAAAGAATAGCATTAACCTGAGTACTTTCTTAAAACCTTAAGACCAATCCTGTAGAGGTTAAATAGACTTTCTTTTAATTAATCTTCTGGATCTCTTCTTTCAGATTTAGGGGCAAAATGCACTTTAAATTGGTTTGATAGCAATATTTTGCAAAGCACCTTTCTTTTTGTGTTTTCAAAACATTTTTTTTCTGGACTTGGTATGAAAGTGTTTTATTTTGCTGTTTGTATTCTAGTTTGTAGTCATTTTCACTGGCTTGCAACACTAACCAATGGAATGTAAACTTTAAACAGTCCTATCCTTTTTGTGCCTATATTCTTGTCTTTTATCGGTTGTCAGCTGTGTTTTATGTTACAGTGGAAGAGGTAGAAACTGCTGCCTGTGCTCCTAGATATGATTGAGTGGATTATTTCAAAATGCTTAAAATTAATCAGAAATAAGTAAATTAATATGACCTTTTATTCATTTCTAATTTTTTTTTTGGTTAAAAATATTGCTTTGTGGTTCAACTGCTTAAAAAGGTTGAAGTTCGTAGGAAAAAAAACATAGATATTAGTCTATCTGATTTAAATCTGAAACATTTGGTTAATAAGTTCATCTTGGAACTGCTTAGCAAAATGGGATGAATCACATTATCACTAAGGAAAAGGGTAGTCTCATGCTACTGCTCAGAGGTTTAATGAGAGGTTGGCTCAGAGGTTGGCAAGTCTGTTCTCTGTTCAAATGGGATAATGCTTATTGGTGCAAACGAAATAAGAACTGTTTTGAGGTGTTTGTGTATAATGTGCGTGCAGAAGTACGTCCTGGTGGTTTCACGAGGGGGGTACACAGTGCTTTTACATCACAGCATAAGTCGTACTTTGATTGGCAGAGGATTAAACTATGAGGTTTAAGCTATGAGGGTTAAGCTATGTCCTGAGGTGCTGTGTTTACTTTAGGTCTGGGAAGCTCACTTAGAGAGTAGCTAAGGGGAGTATTTGCTGTGTAGTCATGTGGTGTGAGGACATTCTCACAATGTCTTTTAATGAGTTTTAAGGAAAATTTTGTTCAAGAAGGACAAATTGGCTTCTTCTTGGTACTGGTCTACCAATAAATTTTGGGTGAACTTGTTAGATAAGTGCTGCATTTACATGACGCTTTTTTGATTAGGAACTGAGCTCTTGCTGTGCTCCCTGGATTGCTTTTAGGTACTTCTTATTGCCAGTAATCCAACACTTAATGCTATTGTTTTTTCCACACATTATCTGAAAAGCCTACATCTGGCAAACAAAAACAAAACACTAAACAAGACAATTACTCCAAACATGTGTTGTTTGAAGCTGTTTCAAGTGGTCTTATTGATGTGGCTGACAAGTCCCAAAGTGAATGTGATTTGTCTGATTTTCCAAGTAAATATTTAAATGCTTAGAAGGACACTTCCACGTGATGACAAGAGCTTTCCTCCCTTCCATGAAGCTGGTTTTAAAACTTTCCATACTACTGAACCCTGAACCTTGGTTTTAGCCCAAACAAAAAGTTGCCCAAGTAACAATAAGTTTTAAAACAGCAGTAATAA
This sequence comes from Anseranas semipalmata, assembly GCA_013399115.1. NCBI lineage: Eukaryota > Metazoa > Chordata > Aves > Anseriformes > Anseranatidae > Anseranas > Anseranas semipalmata. The sequence goes on from VXAA01000264.1 coordinate 19,155, forward strand.
AATAACTAAATTGCAGGTTGATTATCTACATGTTGCAATAATATTTAAAATAACTTGTTTTCTTTGGGTGAAAAATGTGAAATGTCTGTGCAGGTAATGTCAGATTTAGCATCTGCATAGTAATAAAAAGAAAATAGCAATGTGAATTAAGTAGTTGCTACTCTGTGCAGTTTCCACTGTGTCTTGGTTTTGGCTGGGATAGAGTTAATTTTCCTCCTAGTAGCTGGTATGGTGCTGTGGTTTGGATTTAGGATGAGAATAATGCTAGTAACACACCTATGTTTTAGTTGTTGCAGAGCAGTGCTTACACAGAGCCAAGGACTTTTTAATCTTCTCATGCCGCCCTACCAGCAAGTAGGCTGGGGGTGCACAAGAAGCTGGGAGAGGACACAGACAAGACAGCTGACCCAAACTGGCCAAAGGGATATTCCATACCATATGATGTCATGCGGAACAATAAACTGGGGGGGTTGGCCAGGGAGAGGGGTGGCCACTGCTTGGGTGGTCTGCTTGGGCATCGGTCAGCAGGTGGTGAGCAGTTGTGCTGTGTATCACTTGCTTTGTATATAATTTTATCATTATCATAATAATAATTATTAATTTCCGTTCTTTTTCCTATTAAACTGTCATTATCTTAACCCACAAGTTTTACCATTCTTCCGATTTTTTTCCGCCATCCCACTGGGATGGGGGGTAGTGAGTGAATGGCTGTGTGGTGCTTAGCTGCCTGGTTAAACCACTACACGGTCAGTGTGACAACCCTGTAAATAACTTGCAAGTTTACCTCTTCTTTTGTCCCTTAACTTTACTTGGGATCACATGTGCCATGAAGACTGTAAACTCTATTCAAACAGCTCTCCGGCTCCCTCTGTTTGGAGTGTTTGATTTGGCTGGGTTGAGCAGGGGTGTCCAGCTAGCAGACACGCAGGTGTGTGCTGTGATTATCTGCGGATGCTCACATGCTTAGTGGACAAGGGAAAGGCTGTGGATGTGGTCTACGTTGACTTCAGTAAGGCTTTTGGCACCTTTTCCCACAGCATTCTCCTGAAGAAACTGGCTGCTCATGGCTTGGACTGGCGTACGCTTCGTTGGGTTAGAAACTGTCTGGGTGGCCAGGCCCAAAGAGTCATGGTGAATGGAGTTAAATCCAGTTGGAGGCCGGTCACGAGTGGTGTCCCCCAGGGCTCAGTACTGGGGCCAGTTCTCTTCAGTATCATTATCAGTGATCTGGATGAGGGGATCGAGTGCATCCTCAGCAAGTTTGCAGATGACACCAAGTTAGGTGCATGTGTTGATCTGCTTGAGGGTAGGAAGGCTCTGTAGAAGGATCTGGATAGGCTGGACTGATGGGCCAAGGCCAACTGTATGAAGTTCGACAAGGCCAAGTGCCGGGTCCTGCACTTGGGGCACAACAACCCCAAGCAGCGCTACAGGCTGGGAGATGAGTGACTGGAAAGCAGCCTGTCAGAGAAGGACCTGGGAGTATTGGTTGATAGTTGACTGAATATGAGCCAGCAGTGTGCTCAGGTGGCCAAGAAGGCCAACAGCATCCTGGCTTGTATCAGGAACAGTGTGGCCAGCAGGACTAGTGAAGTGATTGTCCCCCTGTACTCGGCTCTGGTGAGGCCGCACCTCGAGTCCTGTGTTCAGTTTTGGGCCCCTCACTACAGGAAGGACATTGAGGTGCTGGAGTGTGTCCAAAGAAGGGCAACAAAGCTGGTGAGGGGTCTGGAGAATAAGTCCTGTGAGGAGTGGTTGAGGGAGCTGGGGTTGTTTAGCCTGGAGAAGAGGAGGCCCGGGGCGACCTTATCGCTCTCTACAGGTACCTTAAAGGAGGCTGTAGTGAGGTGGGGATTGGTCTCTTCTCCCGTGTGCCAGGTGATAGGATGAGGGGGAATGGGCTAAAGTTGTGCCAGCGGAGGTTTAGTTTGGATATTAGGAAAAAATTCTTTACCGAAATGGTTGTGAGGCATTGGAACAGGCTGCCCAGGGAAGTGGTTGAGTCACCATCCCTGGAGTTCTTCAAAAGATGTTTAGATGTAGAGCTTAGTGATATGTTTTAGTGGAGGGCTTGTTAGTGTTAGGTTATAGGTTGGACTAGGTGATCTTGGAGGTCTTTTCCAACCTAAATGATTCTGTGATTCTGTAAATATGATGCGCACAATGTGCTTCTCTGTCCAGGCCTCACCAGCCTGAGCAGAGCCATAGACAGTGCAGAGGCACGGTTTCTCTTGGCCACTTATGTGGGCAGTACTTTGGTTTCATTTAAAGTATGTCTTTCACACTAAGGTCTCTAGTTACTGAATTCCCTGTACAACTGCTGGGTGGTTAAATATGTAAAAAAAAGCACAGTTGTTGCTGCTGGTATGCAGCTGCCACAGCCTCTGTCCATGCGTAACTGCACATAGACATGAAGGGATTTAAATCCCTTCTTGCCAGGATTATATATTCCTTTGTTAGACTCATTTTAAAGCGCTCTTTTTGGTCTTCTGGGGAGGGAGTCCAGGAGAGAGGATCGTAACAGTGTCTCTGTGTGAAAATAGGATGCTTTTTTTTTTTTTTTTTTAAATGGAGTTTTGGCTGTTGAGGAATTTGGATCTGCTTTGCCTGAGGGAATAGCATCCAGCTGCATTGGCAGTTTGGCTGTGGTTCTGTGTGTGGTGGGAACAGTTATTCCATCCTTTCTCTGCAGTAATATTTAATCCTTTACAGAAGACATTCAAAATAAATTAAGAAATGGAAAGTTTAAGGATAAAGTAGCAATTTTGAAATTGTTATAAATAAATTCTTATGCTGAAAACTTTAAAATCTTTATTTAAAATACATAATTTTAGTTGCTGCTTAGTTGATGTTGCAGATGAAACAAATAGATGTGTGGAAAATAATTTCTCTACCCAGTTAAGCTACTACTCGGGCATTTCAAAATAATTAAGTCCAAATAGAACACTATATATTTTTTTTTTTTAAGTAACTTACAAATCTTTTACATACCGAACAGGTAACTTTTAAAACTACAGATACAGACAGAGGGAGGGAATAGTTTCATTAAAAGGTTTCATTAGTTTTATTTTCATGGGGAATTTACATTTTCTGAACTACTGTGAAATTAACACTAGAATACTTTTCTTTCAGAAAACTATTGAGAAAATGAATTTGGGTCAGTTTGTTTTCTGGGGCCAATGTCATATTTTCCAGTAGATGTTATGTTTAAAGCTTCAGTGTTCCATTTGTTGTAAATCTCTCTTCAGATGATCAGGCTAAAGGGTCACAAGTGAAAAGTTATACTGTGACCTTTTTTATCCTGTTGAAAAGTTTTGAAAATTATTCTGTAAGGAGGGCATGCTTTTCTGCAGACGTATCTAATATTATACAGAAGTTAGAAAGAGTGAGTTTATTTTGGGTAGTTAAATTCTATATTCCAGAGAGTCATTTCCTTTTTAGAAAGGATAACAAGGAAGGGAGGAAACCAGATAATTATTTATGAACCTTGAGGCATCTGTGCAACTGCTGCGATCCCTATGATCCCTTCTGATAGTTTACTGTTTCCTTAATATGAGTGTTAGAGGGTGGAACGTAGAGCTTTATGTGGAAGTATGTTCCTGGCTATGGTGTGATACTGACTTTTCTTCTGTTCTCTGATTTCTTCCTGCCTGAGACAGCTGATTGCTGGGTCCCAGGCTGGGCCACATGGCTGTGTGAGGAAGCAAGGAGGAAGAGGGAGACTCGGGATAAATCTGTCTGCAAACTTAACAGATGCTGTGGCAAGCCATCCAGGTGGGCAGGTCTCTCTGGGAATACATGGGATGTAGCAGGTTTATATGTGACACACCAGTGGTAAGATGCATGAGAGTAAAAGTGATCAACAGCTGTTTCTTTTCATGGAAGAAGACATGGATGAACTCAGCAATAGAAGGGGAAGAAGGTGGCATTAACTGGCAAGTGTTGAGTGATTGCAAAGTTTTGCAAAAGCTTTCAAGGCTTAAACCTATTTCAGGTGTATTGTTGCATTCATGAACTACAGATATAACATCAGTTGTTGTAGTAAAGCCACAGATACTAACACACTTGTTCCTGTATTGTGGGTTAAGCCCGGCAGGCAGGTAAGCACCACACAGCCACTCGCTTACTCCATTGTCCTGGATGGGGAAGAGAATCGGAAGGGCAGAATTGAGAAAACTTGTGGGTTGAGATGAAGGTAGTTTACTAGGTAAAGCAAAACCTGCACACTCAAGCAAAGCAAAACAAGGAATTTATTTACTACTTCCTATTGGCAGGCAAATATTCAAGGTGGAACAAATCATCTTGAGTGCAATCACACAGCATGTGCAAGACAACCAGGGGATCAGGCCCAGCCAGTATGGGTTCATGAAAGGCAAGTCCTGCCTGACCAACCTCATCTCCTTCTATGACCAGGTGACC
>VXAA01000264.1:23757-40285 GCA_013399115.1 Anseranas semipalmata
TTTGGTCACAACAACACCATGCAACACTACAGCCTTGGGGCAGGGTGGCTGGAAAGCTGTGCAGAGGAAAAGGATCTGGGGGTGCTGGTTGATGCTTGCCTGAACATGAGCCAGCAGTGTGCCCAGGTGGCCAAGAAGGCCAACAGCATCCTGGCTTGTATCAGGAATAGTGTAGCCAGCAGGACCAAGGAGCTGATCATCCCCCTGTACTCAGCTCTGGTGAGGCCGCACCTCGAGTACTGTGTTCAGTTTTGGCCCCTCACTAGAAGAAAGACATCGAGGCCCTGGAGCATGTCCAGAGAAGGGCAACAAAGCTGGTGAAGGGTCTGGAGAACAAGTCTTATGAGGAGTGGCTGAGGGAGCCGGGATTGTTTAGTCTGGAGAAGAGGAGGCTCAGGGGAGACCTTATTGCTCTCCACAACTACCTGAAAGGAAGTTGTGGTGAGCTGGGGGTCAGCCTCTTCTCACGGATAACTAGCGATAGGACTAGAGGGAATGGCCTCAAGTTGTGCCAGGGGAGGTTCAGGTTGGAAATTAGGAGAAATTTCTTCTCAGAAAGAGTGGTTAGGCATTGGAATGGGTTGCCCAGGGCGGTGGTAGAGTCCCTGGAAGTGTATAAGGAAAGGTTGGATGTGGTACTTAGGGATGTGGTTTAGTGGGTAGTATTGGTGGTAGGGGGACGGTTGGACTGGATGATCTTAGAGGTCTTTTCCATCCTTTATGATTCTATGATTCAGCCATTTCCAGGAAATCAGGGCTTACTTGTGCATAACAGTTACTAGGGAAGACCAACGCCATCACTCCGAACATCTGCCTTGCCTCCTTCTTTTTCCAAGCCTTTATTGCCGAGCATGATGTCATATGGTATGGAATATCCCTTTGGCCACCTGGGGTCAGCTGTCCTGGCTGTGTCACCTCCCAGCTTCTTGTGCACCCCCAGCCTACTCACTGGTGGAGCAGCATGAGAAACAGAAAAGGCCTTGAAGTTGTGTTAACACTGTTCAGCAACAACTGAAACATCAGTGTGTCGTCAACACTGTTTTGGTCATAAATCCAAAACATAGCACTGTATAACTACTGTGAAAGAAATTAACTTTATCTCAGCCCAAACCAGTATACCTTGTAAGAACCAGTTATGATGGTTGTTTCTTTCATCGAGTTCACTTAGTGATTTGCACTGTATATAAGCAAAGCACATGAACGGTTTTGTAATTTGCAATTTATTAGTTTCTGATCTGATACTTTAGACTGGTTGTTTGCCAAGCAGGCTGCTCATGTTTTCTGCAATCAGTTGGTGAACATCTGCAGAAAGGCCGTTTGTCTAGACCGTTAAATACCAATATAATACTAGGTAGTTCTCAGACATCCAGGAATTCTTTCTTGCCTCAACTGGTTTGTCTTGAGTTTCCTCTTGGAGAAAGTTATGGTCATGGAATGTGGTTTATGTCCAAAAAAGAGGTGGATCTTTCCAGAGACCCAGAAGGACTCGTGTCTTAATCCTGCTTGCTTATTTATTAGTATGCATGATCTGTGTGAGCCTGTTACTTCATGTTAGCACATAGGTCCTTCTTTTCAAGCTACAGTCTTGCATCGTTAGTCAGCACAGTTCATGCTGACTTTTTACTGGGTCTGACTGTCATCTGAAAGTGGAATGACATGTATGTGTCAGCTGAACAGCTCTTGATTGCAGACCTACTACTCTCTTTGTGTAGGTGGCATAATTCAGAACGGAGATGGGTCTTGTTTGGGTGGTAGCTCTTGTATTTCAAGAATGTTGTTTTCCACAATGATAGTTGAACAGGTTCCTGCTGATTTCGGGCTTTGGATTGGTAAGATTCTACCTGCTACATTCTTCCTATTAAGATTGGTAGTCAGAGAGGTAACGTCCTTTATGAGACTACTTGGGGAGAAAATGTGCAGTGTAAGCTCTTGTGCAGGTCCAAAACAAGCAGTGAGCTTCAAGCTCCATTCAGTTTGGAAGCTACTTTTTTCCAAGTTCAACTTATTTATTTTATGAATCAGACCAGATAAGAATAGTTGCCACATGTCAGGTCATTGTCCCCTGTGGGATAACACCCACCATGGAATGTGGGTGGGTGAGCTGCATTTAAGGAAATGTTTTTAGCATGCAACAAAATCAACAATTCTGGTGTCTGTAATTTTTGATAACCATTGATGATAAATTTTAGTTTCTAGGATTGTCATTTGGCGACTTGACAGGAAAAAAAATCTTCCTTGAGGCTTCCACTGAGAGATTAGAGATGGAGTGTTTGACAATGAAAAACTGTTCTCTGGTGGGTAATGTTTCTCTCCTTTGAGTTTCTATGTGGGAGTTGACATATAGTGTTTGTTTCATGTTAGCTACACATTTTCCATCAGGCTATTTGATGCACGAAATGAAGTATTTTCCACTTCATAAGTGTTATGTAGTACACCTGAACTTAAAAGGCTGCATCGGAAGGGGCATTATGAAAAGTTTTTTGTTTTTTTTCCCTCCCAAGAAGGGTTTGAGAAACTGGAGCTGCCACCTACAGCTTCTTTCAGTGCTTAAACTGAAACTTTCAAAGCCTTAAGGGCTGAAGAGATTATTCTCAACTGATGTGTAAAGTGAGTAACAACATTTTGCTTGCTTATTTTTGTAACGCACACAGTAACTTGTAGTTAAGCTGGTCCATCATCATGGCTTAAAAATCTACCCATTCTTGATTTGAAAGGTCCAAAGTACTGCTTGATAAAGTGAAATGTCTTCTGTATTTAAATTTTAACTGAGGTCAGCTCTGAACCGGACACTGGACTACATGCCCTGCAGAGGGCTCTTCCAATGCAAACTACTATATAATTGTAAACGAAATATTCTGCCGATGTTTTATTATGAGACCACCACATGCAATTTGAAAATGCAGCCCTTTTCTTCCTTTTACTTCTCCATTTCAGAGTAGGATATATATTATATTAGCTAATGAAGAATACTTCTGCAGTAATCAGAAATACACTATCTTCTTATAAGCTGTAATAGCTTTTTCATGTTTCACATTGCACATGTTAATTTATCTGGCTCCTGTCACTGGTTGTAATCAAACAATATATATCTTCTAAATCCCTAAAACAGTTTGCTGAGGAAAAGGTGTTACATGTGTTAACCAGTGATCAGGGCAGGGAACTTGGAGGACATTGCTAAGCTTTTGGGGCTACCACATCTTAAAATTATTATTTATCTCCCTTCATATTTTCAGCTTACAGGCAATACCGAAAACACTCAGTGAAAAAAAAAAGGGGGGGGGGGACTTATCTCCTTATCTGCTATCAGGAAATTCTAGTTTTATCTTGAATTGAGGGAAAGCTGTCCTCTCTGGAAGAAAAGAGTGATAGTATAAAGATGGCTCTCCACCTTGGCATGGGCAGTAATGTCAAGAGGTATCACAGGAGAGGAGGCTTAGTGCTGAGTTTATGGTGTCTTACCAGGTATGGCTGCTGGTGCCTCCTCTGCCCTTCAGCAGTACCTGTGAAGCCTGTCATGCAGCTGTAGTCTTGTGGAAAGAGGATGGCTTGAACAAGTTCTGTTGAAATAACTGTGCGGCTGCAGAAATACTGCTTCTGGCATAAGTACCACTTCTAGTCGGTGGTGTGGTGGGGAATTAAACCTGTGAATAAAGTGTAAATTTTGCTTGTGCTGTATGTATTTTAACTGGAGGAAGAAAAGGTCATAGCAACATCTAGCCACATGAGGGTGCACTTAGGTTTCCAAATCTTGAGCAGAGCCACTCAACTGGAACCTGCGAGAGACTGATCCTGCTTTCAGGCCTGTTGTGCTACCTGTAGAAATAGTGAATAAACAGATTTTGAAAAAATCCTCTTCCTTCATGGTGAGAGCCAGACTACTTAGTTAAGCTTACAGTGTCAACGATAAAACATCTAAATGTTCAAATGCAATCTGTTTGTCTGCTGATCCTGCAGATTAGGGAACATCTGTGTAGCAAAGCTCCTGCTTCAGTTTGCTAGAGAGATGTGAGAAGCTTTTCCAGGTGCTTACATCTTGAGCGTGTCACATGTCTTTACATGCTTGATCACATCTAAACCAGAATGGTGAGACTTGTTCTTTAAATGGGGTCATGGAATAATTTGGCTTGGAAGGCACCTCTGTGGTTATCTGGTACAGCTCCCTGCTTGAAGCAGGTCCAATTGGATGTGGTTGCTCAGAGTTTTGTCCATGTGAGTGTTGAGTATGTCCACAGACAGAGATTGCATAACCTCTCTGGCACCTGTGCCAGTGTCTGATTGTCCTTGTGGTGATAAAGTTTTTCTTCCATCTAACTGGAATTTACCCTGTTGCAACTCACGTCTTCTACCTCCTGTCACCATGTGCCTTCAAGAAGAGCCTGCCTCAGTCTTCTCTGTACTCTCCCGTTAAGATAGTTGTAGGCTGCAAGAAACCTTCTCTTTTGGAGGCTGAAAAAAAATCAGTTCTCTTAGCCTCTTCATGTATTACTTGTACCTCAGCCCTTTAATCACCTTGTTGGCCCTCTTCTGGGCTCATTCCGATATGGCAATGTCTTTCTCGTACTTGGGAGCCCAAAACTGAACACAATATTCCAGATGGGGTCTCGAGGGCATTGAATAGAGAAGAATAAACACTTCCCTTCACCTGCTGGCCACACACTTGCTCAGCTGTGTAGCCCAGTATGCATTTGGCTGCCTTTGCCACAAGGGCACACCACTGACTCGTGTTCAGTTTGCCAGGCTCCCCTCCAGTTTTCCACAAGCCTGCTGTCTAGCAAGTCAGCCCCTTGCACCCATAATGTTGTATGGTGTTATTGCTCCCCAGGTGTGCAACAACACTGAACTTCGTGGTATTTCTGTCAGCTCATATGTCTATCCCTTTGAATAGCAGTGCTGTCCCCCAGTCTATCAAACACTCCACCTAATTTGGTGTCATTCATGAACTTCTTATCCAGGTTGCTAATAAAAACATAAAAGAGTATTGGCCCTAGTATTGATCACTGTAGGTTGCCTTGTAACTGATCACCAATTGTATGTTTTTCCTTTGAGAGGAAAATTTCTTTGAGCCTGGTGGTCCAGACAGTTTTCTGCCCTCTTTAGTGTCCACTTACCAGTCGATATCTTGCTAATAACAATACTGTAGGAGACTGTCAACAGCTTTGCTAAAGGCAATATAAACAATATCTACTTCTCTCTTCGTTCCCTTAAAGTCAGTCATCTCATAACACAAGGTAATCATGTTGTTCAGATGCAGTTTGCCCTTTGTAAATCCATGCTGTCTGTTACTAGTCACCTTCTTGTCCTTCATGTGCTTTGAAATGGCTTTGAGGAGCCATTTTCTTCCATATTTCTTCCATAATCTTCCTAGTGATTTGGTTAGGCTGACTGGCATGTTGGATACTCTTCCTTGAAGATGGGTGTGGTTTTTTTTTTTTTTTCCTTTTTCCAGTCATTGAGAACCCATCCCAATCACCATGAACTTTCAGAGGTGATTGAAAACATCCTTGCAAAGACATAAACCTGCACCTTCAGCACCCTTAGATGCTTGCCATCGGGATCCCGTGACTTGTATAAATCTATTGACTTAAGTGCTCACAAACTCTCACCTTCATCATCTGTGGGTAATGCTTCACACCCTCAACCCTGTTAGTAGGGCTCAGGAACTGTAGAGGGCAGACCTTACCAGTAAAAGCACATTAAAGCATTATTAATGCAAGAAAGCAGTATATAAGTTTAAATTCAAGAGAATTAGTTGTCTAGCTTTCATTGTGATATTCTGCTTTGCTGCCTGTCTCATGTCTTTCAGTTCTAAGAAAAACATGTGAGAAGAAACCACGATTTTCTATATGATGGCCAAAGTTGCCAGTTCAGCTCAAAAAGTACCACTAATGAAACATTTAAAGGGTGAGTCAACTCCCCACAGACTTCAGAAAAAATCTTCCAAGCTGAAATGCTTTTAGTTCTTAGTACAGATATGTTGGTAGCACTGTTTTTTCAGCAGTTTGTAACACAGGATGACATGAAGTGTGCTTAAAGAAGCATTGTTGCCCAGCTTTGTCTGTTCAGACATAATGGATTGTCTAGACAGCTTGCTAGGGAAGAAAATTCTGGTTGCAGCACACTTTTAGGATCTTGTTATAGATCCTGGCACATCTACATTTTGATGATTTCATGTATTTTTAAAGAATGCTATCTTTGCATTTATATAACTGGTTTAGAATCAACAGTTCAACACCTCAACAGAGTCAATATATCAACAGTTATGTTCTGTACAAAAGATGGGGGCATAACTTGCACTCAGTTTCTGCTGCTGATTCTTGTAAATGGACTCCATGTGAAAGGCAGACATGCTGTCGCTTTGGAAAGCTGCTCATTTCATGCATTGAGGCCCTTTGGGCCTCGCTTGCTCAGGACTTTTACTTCTGTTTACAATTTGTCTTAGTCTGTTGGAAATAAGTCCACTGAGATTACCATACCCACTGTAGTATATGGGCTGGGAGCAATGGTCGATGAGGTAACCCAAAGTCTGGTACTTCGAAGTGCTGAGCTAGGAGGCAGCTCTCTCTTGGTCTCAATTGAAATGGTATTACAGGAGGCCCATGTGACAGTAGGATGCCTGAGCTGGCATGATACACTTTATGAACTGAACTGTATGTGGAGATGATGGTCAAGGTACATCCTGATTGTTGCACTCAGCCTGTTTTATTTTTCCACTGCATTTTATGTCCTGTATGTTTTTATTAGCCTTCTGTCATTTAAAGTGCACTGGGAATATGAAGTTATTAGTTTCTGCTAAGCTAGAAATAGGGAATGTATTTAATAAGACTACCTTTCAGATGCTCTTATATATAAATAAAGATGTTAATGACATTTCCTTATGCTAGATATTGAAAGGCACTTATCACTGAAGCATCAGTACTTTGCTATTTTCGTTGCTGTATCAAGGGAAAACAAAATACGACCTTTTCTATTTAGACCCAAATATCATGCTTTCAACCTGTAATGCACTACACTGACCATTCTTGAATGAAAACAATTGGGATTGTAAAACTTTATTTTACTGAGAGATTCACACCTTCACCCCCACTTTCCAAACAGTGATTCTACCAAAGATACGTTTACTGGAAAAGGATTTTCAAGCCCTAGATAGATCTTTCAAATAAGAAAGAAGAAAGATCTTTGGTATACTCCAGTTAGCCAGTCTCCCTGGGCTGTTGGCTTTTGGGAGAAGATGCAGGAAGTTCCATTTTACGTCTGAGGTCTGAAACCAGAAAACTAAGCAGTGGATTGGACTTCATCCAGATTGCTCAGGTTTGGTGAGATGAATATTGTACTCTGTGGTGTTGAGGATCAGTGCTGCATTGTATAAAGCTTCCTTCTCTCTGTCACTGAGGTTTGCTTACTAATTATTCTTTTGAGACAGTAAGTTCACAGTTGTCTTTGTTAATGCTTATTTTTTGAGTCATTTTTTATGAACCTGCAGGCCCAAGGCATGCTGAAGAACAAAAGGCAAAACAAATAACCCTCTGGTGCAAGTACCTAATTGTCACTTCTGATGTTGGTAAATTAACAGGTTGCCCGAGGAGCAACTTACAAATGCTGACAAGAAGAAAATTGTTTATGAATTATTCCTAGGCTCTGTTCCTGAATGTTGGGGAGATATGCATCGTTCAGGAAAATAGCATAGAGCTAGGCATTCAGTGGCTGTTTGATGGGAATGCTGCAGTAGCACAGACTTGGCCAACACATAGAAGCTAATAACTAAACTCTTGGTTTGTTGTACTTTCGGTAATATAAGAAATCTATTTCTTCTGAATTTAGTGTTCCAAGTATCTTCTTCCTATGCCTGTGCTCTGTCTCATCTTCACTGAGACATGATAGTCAACTTTTGAAGAAATGCAGTACATTATCATCTCCCTCCCCTCCCTCCTGGCATGATACATTTTGCTATTACATGCACCCTAAATAAATGTTTTTTTTTGCGGTAGATATTGGGACAAATGATTTAGACATGTAGCAATGAGTATTTTTAAGAGGTATGTTTAAAAAAAAAAGTCAAAATAAATGTTAAAGTTGGCATATACAAATTAATAGCACTATAATGTGTCTGGAAAGAAGAACTTGCCCATCTCTTGCATAATGAAATAAACACAAGATTTTGCATCCTAGCCTGTGATGTGACAATGCAGTGTTCAGCAATGCTGGCTTAAACAGCCACTTGTTCAAGATCACAGCCTGGACTACTAGAGGGTTGTACAGGACACTGTGTCAAGGCAAAGACAGGATGAAGGTGGAAGCATTTGTTTTTGCAAGTTATATTAATTCCTGAATTTACTTCAGAGTCTGGTCACATAAACAGTTGTTTCTACTTGAAGGCCCAGGCCATCTCCCTTTGACTTCCAAAGACTTGAGTTTATTGAAGTTTATTGAAGTGATGAGGAAGTCTTACTTTGTAAAAGATTTTTTCCTTTTTTCTTTGTAAGGATGGTTTCGTTTGGAGCTGCCTTTGTGAATCATGATTTAAATTATCAAGCAAGAAATATGGGAATAAAATAAATTATTTTGTCTTTTATTTACTTTACTAAAGGAAGCTTTGTTCATGTGGTGATGTAGGTAGCAATATAGCCATTATACTGGACTAGGTTTTGTTCCTGATGAAGTAAGCATAATACCTATACATTTTAGTAATGATACAGCATAACATGTTATCCATTCAAATTACGTTTTTTGTCATGTTAGAAATACATCAGATGGTCATGTATTAGATTATTTTTACTTGCAACTTATGTCAAACAGTTTTTGTTTCTAAATTTTTTTCAAATTGAAATGTGGAATAACATTTACATTTTAAAATTGTAAATAAGCTGCAGTATGCTGCATGTTTATTTTGTGGGAACGTGCTTTTTCTAAAAAAAAGATCTATTTTTAGACAAATTTTCAGTAAAATTTATTTGCTCTTTTTTCTGGTCATCTCATCCTTTTAACTTTCAGTCATTATTCAAAGACAGAGAGGAAAGCAGGTGTTCATTCAGTTCCCAGTCATTGCTTCCCATTATTCGAATAAATGAGATATTTTTACTGAAAGAAAATGACAAAGTAAAAAATTGTTCTTGCAGAAGCAAACAAAGCTTTCTAAGCTCTAGTTCCAGTGAAATAGCCAGTAATTATTTCGATTTAGTGTTTGGTTCTTTAAAGCTATGCAGTAGATGCACAGTGATTTAAATAATAGAATAGTAAGTGTGTGTAATCATATTTTAAATTTTTCATTAGTTCTGCTTTTCAGAGTAAATGTTTTTAACGTCAAAACTTCATTTTATCTTGCTAATAAAATAATTACATACACTCTCCATCTGTGTGAGGAGATGACAATGCTGAGCGAGGTTGGGGAAAAAAGGATGTAACGTAGCTGTTCATGAGAACGTGCTTCCTGTATCCTCTTGAATCAGCAACAGATAAGGTGTAATTTTTTTCTGCAAATTATGAATTTATGGTGAGGCTCAAGGCATGTGCAGTCTCCCTTCAGATACTTTGATTGCTAGTAGTAAGTATGCTTTACTCCTTGTGGAGGTAAGTATACCACCAATATTCCTGAAGTTATGAACATCTCCTTTCATATGCATTTACTATGTGCCCTACTTTCTCTTTGCTCTGCTCTGTGATCAGTATGCATTACATGTATTGCATCAGGATCGTATGTTCCCTCCCATGGTAGGTTCCAAAATGCAGAATTCAGTTCTGACAGATTTATTTTTAGTTGCATTGTAGATTTAAAAAAATGGGTCTTGTTCAACCTGGATGGATACCATGGAGACATAGGAACTAGCAAAATGAAGACAGATCCTGATTATTTCAGGGAAACATTTTTTATTTTTAATAGCTGCTTAAAGCTGTCTTTTTTACTATTACATATTGCAGCTCAAAAGCCTGATGAGAACTTCGGAGATTAAACATTTAAATATTCAAAACATCTCTGTTTCTTCAGTGAAGGTTTGAGTTTTAGGATGGTTTTTTCCATCAAAATCAGGACCAGTATCTCTGTTTCTAAACTACAAAGACTACTTAGTTTTTTATACATGCTAAAGTAGCCGTTGTGGGTTTCCTGCCTTTGATTATGTACACACAGACACACACACACAGACACACACAAAAATCTTTAAAACTTGAAGCCTGTCTTTATACTTGTGAAAATAGAAAAAATTCTGTCTTCTCCTTCCTTACAATGACTTTTTAGTGGGTTACTTTGTAAATAGCACCAAGTGGGCAGTTATTGTTAGATAAGAAGAAAAAGGATTTTCTTCTTATCTCCAATTTGTATAGCCTTTGAAAAGAAACTGTTGTGGTTTTGATATTCTCCACTTCTTTTCATCCCTGTTTTTTTTTTTTTTGTCCACTTACACAAACCACCAAAACTTAGAATGACTCCTTGCTTATGTTGAAGTTTTACGTTCCTGCACTTCCTCTAACCTTTGCACCCTTTGGCATGTAAAAATCAAGGCAGTTATTTCAGAAAATTTCTTTTGATTTAAATTCCTTATTGTGTCTTCAGAGACGCTACTTATTCTCTTATGCCTTTCTCACTCCCTGTTGGGAGTAGGATGTAGTAGAACGTATAACTGTGCACGTGAGGGAACAGAGCAAACAGTACCAAAATGACTTAAGATTGTCTTATCCACAAGTTCCTCATTAAACTTCTGTGTGCAGTAGCTGTCAAAGACTGGGCAGTTCTTTGACAGCTACTGCACACAAATTTAATGAGGAACTTGAGGATAAGACTGTTGTTCAACAGTTCATTATTTATGGTTCATCTGTCATCATTTTCCGCATCCCCTGCACTCCTGAGTAAGGGTTGTGTAAGGGACATGGCAAAGGAGGGCAAATCCTTGCATTGCTTGGTCGGGAGAAAAAGGACTGTACCCTGTGGTGGCAAAGTCATCTCGTTGTTGAACACTGTCAGTGCGCTGTCTTCTGTTTGCTTTGGATTTTTTTGTTTTTGTCTTTTTTAAAACTAATTATATTTATAAAGGGGCATAACAGCTAAAGTCTTTTGCCCCCAGCAGTGGCTGGGTGCCAAACTCTTTGGCAGCAATGCCAGCCTAAGATATTCCTGATACTCCTTTATTCCCCTCCTGTTCACCCAAACTCCCCCACCCCCGCTTCCTTGCTCCCTCAGTTGTACTGACAAAACTGTTCCTGGGATTGTTTTGAACCAAATAAAGGAACAGATCTGGCTGAAAATGCAGGTTCTTTTTATTTTTATTTTTATTTTTTGTAAAATTTAAAAAAAGGAAAAAGAAAAGCCCACATTTCTGTAGGCTTCAGTGAGAACTGCTTCAGGAAACTAAACAGTTTTCCTGTTGTAGCTTGAGCGGGATGAGAGGGACTTAAACTTGTGCTGGAAATGTGAACAATTTGTGACCCCATTACCTGTATTGCTGCCAAACTCTTTATGACAGAGCAACTTAATTAAATCTGCTACTGTTACCTTTCTTTCCAGATCTTGAAGATACCTTGAGTAATGGAGCATTAAACTGCAGACACAAGGTGTTCAGAAACTCTGTGGTATTCAAAAATGCATCTTGCATAACAACCACTACTCATGGGATTTATCTGTGGTCAAACTAAACAGCTGGGAAGTTCAAGGGGAAATTCTGTTTCATGGTAGCTCTGTTTCACTTGGCTCCTCCAGTTACAAGTGTTGTAATCAGTAAGGCAGTCTGCAAGCACTCAAGTGAAACTCTGTATGGGTCTCCCTCCCTATAAATTCTTCCTGCTAATGCAATGAAGTAATTTGTGGGGAAATTCCTTCTGTTTGGTCACTGTATATACAGTAATTTAGATCTGTACAGACATGTTGTAAATAGAATAAGTTTTGGTTTAAAGGTTATAAGAGAACACTGAAGGCTATGTAGGTTCTGGAAAGCCTTCCACTACCAGAAAGTCCTTTTTTTTCCTTTCCTTAAAAAGTCATATGGAGAATAAAATTATTTCCAACTTCATCTACATGGAAAACATTTTTTTTTTTCCAAAGTGGATGAATTTCCATAGTCAACTTTACAGATGTCAGTATGCTTACCCGATGTTTATGGTAGCAAATGAGAAATCATATTTGAGATTTTTCTGCTAGTGCTGGCCAGAAATTTGTGAATTGATTGCTGGGGATAAAGGTTGTTGCTGGTGGATGATCACATGTTCACAAACACATACATAAATGATTTCAATGAATTTGTTTGATCACAGTTGTTCATCTGTAAAGGGTAGTATTTATGCTGACAGGAGAAAATGCTTCCTGACCTGAACAGGTCTAGTGACTGGGTGCTTCCTTAGGATGTAGAAAAACATGTGCTGAAGGTCCTTATTTTCAAACCAGAGAGGGTAAAAATTTGAACTTACTTCCCAAATCCCGTCCATATATTTGCCTCTCTTCTTCCTCACTGAGATTTTCCAAAGTCTTGCTTTTGTTCCAGTATAGAGCAAAAATCCAGAAATACCAATTTCTTCTTTTCAAAACAGAATTCTTGTTCACAGGCTTACCCTTTTGTTCTTAAATACAAATGATATTTAAAAGGAAACCCTATGAAATGGAGTAGATTGTGCAGTCATTTTGAGGTACTAGCATCTTTGTAATGCAGTTCTGATTATTAAAGAAAATGTCTGACATAGTCATATGTGAGTCAGGGACTGGGCAGAAGGAGAGAAGCAAGTGAAAAAATAAAAAGAGCAGAAAGCTTCCTACAACTTCCTACATGCATATGATGATTTTGAAGCATTAAACTACTGATACTGAAAATGGGTCATTCTGAGGTTAATTTAGGCAATTGCCAAGAGATGCTTAGCAGGCCACATGACATATTTTAGCAAATGAGGCAGCTGCACAATGCGGTACTCTGGATACTAAATTAGTAGGGCTGGTTTGGGGGTTAGAATTTGTCTTGCCTGGTGGTAGGTTATCTAGAAAACAAGGACTAAACTTTCCAAAAAATATCCTAAATGAAGAGAGGAGTTTATACTTTAGGAAGACTGTTTAGCTTTGTGTTGTATACGTGCTTGCAGATGCATACACGCATGCCTGACTTCAGTATCTGAAAAAAAAATAAAATCACACATACTTTCTTTTTGATATCTTCACGATAGAGGAAATAGGACCTCAGGTATGTCAAGCTTAGAGGGGGTTAAAAGTAAGAGAGATAATTTCTATTTATGCCAGTTAGTGGCTATTTAGCGTTTTCTCCAGACATGCACTTCAAAAGGGGAAGGTAGTGTTATCTGACAGTTACTTCCAGAGTTTCTGGGGGTAACTTGCTGTATTACATGGACAAACTGGCACCGTAACCTCTGGCATTGTGATATGTGAGGCAGCCTGCATCTGGGCTAATGCACAACTTGGTTTTGTAATATTTAGAAGAATTTTTATTCATTTCTTTAAGTCTAATTGTAGTCTTTGAATGGAGCATGATGTGTGCACATTGTTTCTAGTATTATAGTAGTCTTGTTATCTTTTGAGATTAGACTTGAAAGAATAAGCCTCAGTACTATTCAAAATAAATTAAACTGTTTTCATAGGGAGTTTATAACTCCAGCTAAAAGAATTTGGAGCCAAGGCAGCCTGTTCTGCAGTACTTAACTGATTGCCTCTTAGAAAGAAGTCTTTTGTCTGGAAGCCTTTGTGTACTGCCTGATAGGGCCATGGGTGATAGCTTAGATAAACGATGCTGAGGATAGTGTAAAATACTGTTGAAATGGCTGTAAAAATAGTAACTTGGTGCTGTATGTTCTTTCAGTGACATCCACATCATCCCTGCTTAGCTTGCTGTTTAAAAAAAAAAGGCTGATTTCTATAGTTAGCATAGTACCTAGCCAGAAGAGGAGTGAGTTTGGCTCTAATCTGCTGCCTCCATCATTAGTGCAGCTGGGATTGAAGGCCTGACTTCAGAGCTGTGCTTGTGGGTGAAGGGTTGGGGGATTTATTTATTTAGTTTGACTTACTTTGGGATTTTTGATGCTCTTTACAGGAGGTGAGCAGAATCAGGAATGTTTGCCTCCCAGAGTCAATGAAATTCCTTCTGCTGAGGTGCTCCCTGGGCTTGCCATCACTCTCCTTCTGCTGCTGCTCCTTGAGAGACGCTCCTCCTGAAGTCCATGCTTGCTCTGTCTCACATGGTTTATAAAGCTGTTCATGTTGCTTTCACTCCAGCTTTCAAATACATAGTTTGTTTTCCATAGCACTAATTCCTTTGGGTCACAGCTACCACATTTCAGTGGCTTTCCTAGCTCCATTATCCGCCTAATTATTAAGCTGTTCTCCTTCATTGGTCATCTTGTAGGTCAGCTAATAGCTGCTTTTTCCAGCAGTAGAGATGATCTCATGGAGACAGTGAGTCAGAAGAATGGTCAGTGCATTGGAGTAGACAGAGGAGAGCCTTTTCTGCACTGAACAGGCAAAAGTAGCAGTACCACAGTAGATAATTTCAGTACTAATGTTACTGAGAAGGCCAATCTTCAAGGAGGAAGTGCAGTCCTATACTTCTATTGATTTAGGTGTATCTAGGCTAAAGTGAAGTGCCTTGTTCTAGTAGCAATATTGGTATGTATCTGTGGAAGTGGTTTTCTCTTTTTTCTTCTAATCTGACTGACATGCTGTAGGAGTACATGCTTGTGTTTTCTCTCAGCTGGAATTGGGAGAATAGTTTGGATGGCATATGTTGCACAAGGTAACTTGGTAGGGTGTTGCAAGTATACCCCCTGCAAGATTGCCTTGATAACATCTGCCATCTGAAGAACTCCCAGAAATGGCCTTGCTTTGGAAGAGACTAGTCCAGAGTACACTTCTACAGTCTTTTTTCAAGGGGGTGGGGAGTGGGGTTTGCTTCTGGCTCACGTAGAATTAGTTATACCCATTCTGTGGTGATGTACCGAGATGGCTGGGATGAGCTGTACTGCACCATGTAGATTTCCCAGCTCAGTTGTCATTCTCCAGCAGTCACTGAGCCCAGCAGTTGGAGACATGTTCACAGAGAATCATACTTGCTCAAAACCCCTCCGTATTAAAACAAAAAGACTTTCATCTCCTCTGCTTACTTTATAACTTTGCTTTCTTTTAAATGCTTATAAAATTAGCAGTAGTGCTGTAAGGAAGATGTATGTGTGTGTGTGCAAGTGTATGTATGTATATATATAAAAACACAAATTAAAATTTCAACAGAGGCTGGTAACAGGGCAGCAGAAGTAATGTAAACAATTTTTGCATCATTTTGTAAAACAATGTAAAATGTTGAAGATGAGTTAAAGGTAGTTTCAGGGACTTGTTTTTTCAACTTAATTTTGTGGTTTTACATAACTTCATTTTTCTCTAGAAAGCTTTTTCTTCTTTTTAGTGTGAGACTCCCATAAACTGAAGCTGGGTACAAAGCAAATTACACACAAATTTGTGCTACAAAATCGTAGCACAGCAAAGGCTGTCAGCTGCACAGGAGGTGCCCAGGGAAAGAATATTTTGTTTTGGGTTTTCATTCTTAGTTGTCTTGTGTATTCTTAGCAGCAGGGGTGAAACTTTTAGGCTAAGTGTAACTTTTAATTGCTGTTCTTTAAGGTTCACAAAATAGTCAATATAGCTGTTACTGCTCATTATCTCTGGTCAAGACGACTGTGCTAAGTGGTATTCAAAGGTTTTCCTTAAGCCAAAGGCCATAAAATCAGGAAAAGAGCAAAATAATGGGAAAGCTGGGGTATTACAAAATAGAGTGTGGGTTGTGTGACTTTTTAATATATACCAGTGCATTTGTGTGATTATTTTTTTTTAAGTAATTGTAACTAATGTGTTCCATTCTACAAGCAGCTGGCAGAAGTCGTGCAATCACCAGCACTCATTCTCATGTGGGACTTCAACTTCCCAGATATCTGCTGGAAATACAATACAGCCCAGAGGAAGTAGTCTAGGAGGTTCCTGGAGACAGCTTCCTGACACATCTGGTTAGTGAGCCTACCAGGGGGGTGCCCCGCTAGACCTTCTGTTCACAAACAGAGAAGGACTGGTGGGAGATGTGGTGGTCAGGAGCTGTCTTGGGCAGAGTGACCACGAAATGGTAGAGTTCTCTATTCTTGGTGAAGTCAGGAGGGGGGTCATTAAAACTGTTCCTTTCGACTTCCGGAGGGTAGACTTTGAGCTGTTCAGGACACTGGTTGGCAGAGTCCCTTGGGAGGCAGTCCTGAAGGGCCGAGGAGTCCAGGAAGGCTGGGCACTCTTCAAGAAGGAAATCTTAAAGGCTCAGGAGCAGACCGTCCTCATGTGCCAAGGACGAGTCGGTGCGGAAGAAGACCGGCCTGGCTGAACAGAGAGCTGTGGCTAGAGCTCAGGAAGAAAAAGAGGGTGTATGACCTTTGGAAAACAGGGCGGGCCACTCAGGAGGACTATAAAAATATTGCGAGGCTGTGCAGGGACAAAATTAGAAAGGCCAAAGCTCTTCTGGAGCTCAGTCTGGCTACTGGTGTTAAAGATAACAGAAAAGATTTTTATAAATACGAAAAGGAGGACTAA
>VXAA01000265.1:0-11019 GCA_013399115.1 Anseranas semipalmata
AACAACCCTCACATACCACAATTCATATTCTCATTCTCCAATACTCTCTAAAAAACAGAAAACAGAAAACCTCACTTCTGAATAGTCAAGGTTCATCACAGTCTATTTGCCTGTCTTCTAGATGTACAAGGACTCTGACATCGATGTGTTTTCCTTTGGAAACCCCATCAATACCGTTTCCCTCCTGACCATCCTCTTGCATCAGGCTCTAGAAATGAAGACATGGGTAT
This sequence comes from Anseranas semipalmata, assembly GCA_013399115.1. Lineage (NCBI taxonomy): Eukaryota > Metazoa > Chordata > Aves > Anseriformes > Anseranatidae > Anseranas > Anseranas semipalmata. The sequence continues at coordinate 231 of VXAA01000265.1, forward strand.
GTATTTTGCCTGTCCTATTCACATGACATTTTTCTTTTCTGAACATAACATACTATATCGACATAGAGTTTTCTTTCAGAGTCATTTATCTTAATTCTGGGTAATATATGCAGTGAGATTTCACAATATGTCAGAATGTATTATTAGCCTCAGGGTAATAGCTTCATGAGCATAGAAACAAAATTTGCTTCAGTAGTTTTACTACTTTACTGTGCCTTTGGACTGGACAGTACACAATTTTTACAGACTTCAGTATATGATCAGAACATGTTACTTCAAGAACTGTATTCACTGTCACTGTTGGTTTGTAAATTTATTTCCAGGTATTTCTCCTGCTGTACTCTTCAGTAACATGGATCCATTGGATACCTCCTTTCTAGTTATTCTTTGTGTCCTCCTGTCTTGCACCCACAGTCAGGGTGTCAGATGCATTATGGTCGTTGTGTACACTTGTGCTTACAGACGCTGTTCCACTGGATCACAATGATTGGGAGTGTGGTGATTTACCTCCTCTTCTCTCTGATCTACAATGCTGTCTGTGTGGTCTGCAACCCTCCCACCAACCCCTACTGGATTATGGAGAAACAGCTTTCAGACCCCACCTTCTATTTACTGTGTCTTATTACCCCAGTCATCGCACTCCTGCCAAGGTTTGAGCAAAGCACTGTTTTCCTCTCAGTTTTCAATTTGGGGACTTATAGGTGTTTGAGTGAAATAACAATAATGATGTCTATAGGTACGAGATATGTCAGGCACATATGTTGTGCAGAGATAGGTGATCAGTATGGAAGTCAGAAGCCTGGATTCAATTTTCCTGTTCATGAATCATTAATTTATTCGGTCATATCACCCTAGATAAGTCCCTATATACCTACTGCCCTTGTTTTCCTATCAGAAAAAACTTTATTTCTGGGGTGTTACAAAGTTTACTGGTACAAATCCTTTATATAAATGTTCACTATGCAAAACACAATGTGGTAGAACAGATCAAGACTCAAAAGCAAGTCTTTGAAATATTCCTATATGGTTTGAAAGTTACAAAACGTATTCTGTTTCTTCAGTACATTATAGTTCATTACTAAGCCAAATTTAAGAACATGTCTCTATATGAAATAATTTTCTACATTCAGAGTCTTAATTTTACTCTGTGTGACAAATCAGATATGTTAATGATAACTTTAATTGAGGCTAAACAGTATTTGGGGGAGGCATAATGTTTTGATAGTTTCCTTAGAAAATCTGGTTTGAAAACCATACTTCTGTTCTCATATATGTATATAGTAACCTTACTACTTCTGGTGCTTAATACCTTAATCATTCTTTAAGCAGGTATGCTTTGTCGAGTTGCACCACTGTTAAAATTTAAATCTAAAACTTAAGTTTTAAGTTTTAAAAATTTATTTCTGCTTAGACAATCGAAGAAATGGGTCTGTTTGACTAACTCGCTACTCTCGTTCTCATCCTAATTGTCTTGAAGTAGTGCAGTATACTGGTATAGGAAGAATCAGGAAAATATTTTTATCATCTAATTTTGTAAATGCTTTAAAGTATTAAAATTTGAGCCTTAACTTTGTCTAAAAAGGAACTTTTCAAGACTAAATAATATTTCTCTTCAAATTATTTTTATTTCCCCAGTTGAGTTGAGATGCCTTTGTGATTTCTTGTTACATTATATAACTTCAGGTCAGGATACACAGCACATGGTTCAGTGGGGTCTCATGTCTTCTAGGCAGAGCATGGGATTCCAGATTTTTTTCCCATGTTATTTTTGTCTTCCCATGTTCACAGTGTCATTTTTGACCCTGAGCTTTCTACTCAGGGCTACATCAAATATTGTTTAAGAATTCATAATTCTATCTCGAGAATTCAGCAAGGTGAAGGTTGTTGGTGCCTCGGCAGGATAGTGAGCTTAAAGATTTGTAACTTGCAATCTTCAAAGCTACAGAAATGCTGTTCCATCATGTAGGTACCTCAGACTATTTTCTCAGAGTCCTTAGTTCACAGAATATCTAGTCCCCAGTTTCTGTTATGACTTGGCTGTGTCAACATATGACAGCAGTGGTGAAGCCACCCTTTGTTAAATATAGTCCTGCACTTAAAATTAAGCTTCAGTTGGTTCATCTCACCACACTCTCTGTTCCTTATCTCCCTCAGAAAGCTGTTGGAGCCTTGAGATTCTGGTTTCTTTCTAAGAGGTTTTGTTAAAATCCTTGCTTTCCTCAGTTCTTTTTTTTACTTTTTTAGCCTTCTGCACTAGCTGACATTTCTGAGACACTGCAGGCACTCTGTGGGGCTTGCCTGCACCCAGTCCTGCATGCTTGTCCTGAAGTACTGTCTGGCAGCACTTTGCAGTGCATCCTCTGTGCATCTGCGTCTGAACATTGCCACTGAGCTGTGTAGTGGGACACAAATTGCACAGCATTAGGCACTAAAACCCTCAAGTCTGAGAAGATACAGAGGGATCTGAAATTCATAATCATTCATTGGCAAGGAAAAGCACTGTGTCTCTTAGAGTATTTCAACATACAAAACAAATATATTGCTCCATCTGTGGAAGGCAGACTGCGGTCTGCCAGGAATGCCCAAAGAGTCCCAACAGGTAACTGAGTCTCCCACTGCAAGGCTGCAGGAAGGGTGGGAGCAAGCAAAAACTGTTTATGGGATGGAAGAAACAGTTCTCCTTCCTTACGCTGTCCTCCTATCTGGTTAACTGGCAACTTGCACAGAAGACACAGAGAACAACTTGAGGGCAAGGACAGAGCAAAATACGATCCCTAGCAGATGGGCTTGGGTTCTCTGTAGTTGTGCTCTTAGCTGCCCAGCTGTAACTAGCAAACGCACAGCTCCCAGAACTGAGATGTTATGGGTTTGACCAGCCTGAGCACGGGCACAGAAAATACGTATTTTTCCACTCCTATATGTGCAGATAGGCGTGAGAAGTCCATTGCTTTAAAAGCCCATTCTGCACTCAGTCTAGCTTGTTGGAGTTTTTAATGTTGTCATGCTTATTTATGCATATATTTAACAGCAAGATGTGAAGAAGACACCTTTGTTAATGCAATTTCAGAGAGTCACAATGTTTGTTCTAAAATGTGTATAAAGGCCATGTATGTAAAGGTCAAACCCTATTAGAAATGGTGCTTTGAAAGAGGCTTTTGTCTTCAGACAAGACTGACATGACATGGAGCGAAGTTTTGTGCTCTCTCACTGCACACAATATATAGTTACATAAATTCTCTGTCCTGCATTGGCAAGTAGGACATATATTTTACTGCTTCCTGAGCAAAACTGATGTTTTTAAATTTGTGTTTTTATGTCCGCTATCAAATTAAGGTCCCTTTTGTAGACTGTTCTAGAAGTATAATCTCAATTTCCACAAATACTGCATCTCTCAGTGAGCTTTTGTGTATCTTTCCTGCACTGTTCAGCAGTCAAGTGGTTCTATTAACATTCATTTAGTATTTATATACTTGTAGCTGACTCTATACAGGTCAAGGTAAGTGTGTTGTTGCAAGTTGCATTAACATTCAGGAGCCAACTTTCACCTACCAGGTATAAGGTGTCTATCAGGTGCCTTTAGAGTAATGGAAAATTAGCAACAGGATTTGTGTCATATGATGCAGATTATGGGAGGAACACACGGATAAGACAATCCATTCTCTTCCTCTTTCATTAGGTTCTTTATTTTTGCTCTACGAGGAACCTTTGGAGCATCTATGATACTGAAAGCTCAGCAGCTAGATAAACTTCCTAAAGGGCAACAAGATCTTGAAATCCAGAAACTGAGGTCAAGAAAACAAACTACTTCCGATGCACCTGTAGCATCACCAGCATCTAATTATGACCTTGACCAAAACATCAGCCACTTATGTTTGTCACCATTTTTACATCCAGCAGCAGCAACTGTATCTCATGGGGACACAGAAAGTCAGGGACTTTCCACCTCTGAAGTGAATCCTCTCAGGAAATGGACACCTGAAGAAGGCTACTATTTCTTTAATAAGTGGGCAGAGGAAGAATATACTGCTACAGACTCTTCAGAGGGACCTTTCTCTGGCCATTACCCCCTAGTACCCAGTAGGGTAACATCTCCTGGACAGGACGGTGGCAAACCAACTGAAGATAAAGCTAAAAATTTTAACCATGGAAGCCATCGACGATCTGTGAGTGCAGTGACACTCTGAAGAAGCATTCAGAAATGGAGTTAGTTTTCTGGACATTGTATCTCTGCTGTGCAGCCCATGTGGAGAAAGATAGCATAGGGAAAATAAAAATTCCATTTATACTTAATCATGATGCTCACTACAAAAGGAGAGAGAGGCGTGTGAATTTTCAAACCTGCTGGAGCAGTGCAATAGGATGTCTAATATGAAACTTCTTCTAAGTGCATATATCATTGGGGTTTGTCATTCGATGACTTTTTGGTCTTCCTGGTTTTCTGTCATTAGAGAAGAGTTACATGAGCATCACACAGTTGCTGAGAAATCTACAATTACTTTCTTTCATCCAGGAATATTTTTCTTTCACAGTAATAGTGAATAATTGCACTAATGATGTTTCAATGTTATTATGCTATTGAGGTAATAGAAAGAGAATCCATTCAACATTAAGCCAAGTCTTAGAGCAACACATCCTACTCTAACTTTTACTATCAAAGTCTTGAAAATACATCGCTAACTTAAAAATTACAGTTCTGCCAGAAAGAAAGAAAAAAAAAAAAGTGCCTCCTGGTGCTACAGGTAGTTGCAGAATCACAGAATCTGAAAGAGACTAGAGAATGTTCCATTGTTTAATATGTAGACTTTATACACATAACAATATCAGGTCTATAGTTTGCTTTCCCCGCACAGTAAGCTCTGTGTTTTTATGCAAGTAGTGTTTTGACCTGAAACTTTTAAGAAAAGGAGAAAGCAGTTTATGAAATAGAAGAATGCAAATACAGAACTACAAGAACTGACAGTCTAACTCCAGGATAAGTGGAGTCTACTTCTTCACACCTACAAAAGTAGAAAGATATAACAAGTCTGATTTGAGTATTTATGTTCCAGAATTCTAAATTTCTCCCTGCTTTTTCATCTGGAAATCAGTTTCTTCCTTTCATTCCCTATATTATTATATAGTGTTGCTGCATTCAATCAAGTATAAATCATGGTCTTCCCCACAATTAGTTATATTCAGTAGCTGATGGAGATCCCAATAATGGAGATTTTAACAAGCAGTATATGAAGGTTCACTAATCACATTGCAGTAAGTACATGGTGTAGAACCACCAAAATATGCATAATATGTTCATCCTTTTCATTATCTCAGGGCAACAAGATTCAAGGAAAAAAAAGAAAAACATAAAATGTCACCGTCATCACTACCTATTGCAATGCAATTACAGGTGACTTTGGTATTTCTTATAGAAATGTTGACTAGTAGGACCATTTCTCCAGTTTTTCTTCACGATGTGGGGTGAAATCTTAACCATGCTGTAAACTCAAGCCATCTGTACTTTTGTGAGTCTACCACTGGTTCTGATTTAAGTATGTGTTTAGCTTTTTATACATATGTTATTTTAGCTATTTACCACCTATCACAATGTATGAAGTTAGTTTGTTTAATATCCTATTTAGCAAATACTAATTTACCTTCTGTATGTTACAATACTGTAACTAGAGTCCTCAAGATGTTACTTTAAAGCAACTCAGGCAAGACTGAGTAGCTTATCTGCCACTGGGATTTCTGGTAGCCAGAGCAAGAGCACACATAGAGCTGTAATTAATAATAATTAAAAAAAAAAACTATGATAAAGTATTAATTGTCATCTGTAAAGCAATTTAGAAAGAGATTTTTGCATGATGTACGAATGAAGGGAATTAGGCATAGCTGAGATTATTGTTAATGGGGTGTGAGATTGCTCAAATGTTTGCTCACTAGCTGGTAATGAACCTTGGGTGACAAGACTGAAGATCAAGTCTTTACAATTCACAGACATGTTTTTACATGAAATGGTCTATTTCATCTGAAATTAAAGATGATGCCAGTTTCTTATTATATATTTTATTACAAAATGTGAAGTTTTTTTATAGTAATAAAATGTAACATGGTCATGACATGGTGTGTTGTTGGGAGTGAGACTTACACAAAAACAGAGGCAGAGGAGTAGTTTTCCTATTGTCACCCAGGAGTGGCAAGCCCATGTTTTCAGAGACAGCTCCTCTGTCTACTAGGCCATGCTGTAGGTATGCTTATCATAAAGCAAGAGGACTGAGCATTTATGGAAAGGAGCCGTGGACAGACAGCTTATGTTTAATCACATCTGGAAGACCTGTAGATGTTCCTGAAATCAAAGCTGAGAATTAATTTCATGTTTTCTTAACACTGCTTCTGCAAAATCATTCTACCATGCATTTTGCCCAGACATTCAGAAATAGCATATAGTTGAGGGGGTTTCCTCTTTAGGAAGAAGGGGAAGGAAGAAAGGATTGCTTATGATCTCCATCAAAATAGTCCTGAAAGCTCTAGAGTGATGGAGTCCATGCATGCTATTTCAAGTGATGAAAAAAGTGGAAGACAGTCCCTCTCTAAGTAGTTTCCAGGCTATAAGCAAAAATAGTTACTTCAGTCAAAAGACAGAAAGGAGCAAAATTTGCATGGATGCCTTAAATAATTCTGCAGATGGACTTACAGTCTGTTAATTCTGTTGTGTGGTAGATGATAACAAAATGGTCCAATAGATTCACTCACCCGAAGAGTTTGCAACACAGAGGAAAAGCATCCCTGATCCCCAAGGAGGGAGAAAGCTGAAACAACCAGAAACAAAAGGCAGCATCAGGGAAGACCTGCCCTCTGCATCCCAGCTGGCTCTGCAGCTTTATAAAGCTCTCACCTAATACATCTCCTGCTGGGTGACAATGCTACCAGTCCTCCTCTGAAGCAGATACTGCCATAGTTCAAGACCTGTATTCACTGCTAAATAGTGTGATCTCTCCTATGCTCTTGGGTAAGCAGTGATCGTGAACTATCTCATGTTAGAAGGACAGTGAACAGGCAGTTCTCTTTGATCACGAGGTAAATCAGCTGAGACTATCAATCCCTTTGGGGAGTAGAATCAAGGTATAAAACACTATATATATTTTTTCAATTAATGCAAGCCTACAGTGAGAAAGCAAGCCCCAATGTGTTTGTTTGCAAGAGGGGAAGTGTGTTTTCTAAATGGGTTATTTAGAGCTACCTGGATTTTCAAGACAGCTTTTTTTTTCGAGATGTATTTAGTAATACTGTCAAGATATATGTTCCATTAGTTTTAAAGTGAATGCTTTACAACAGAACAGGTGTTTCACGTTTTAATAAATGTTCTGGTGATTTCACATACTTGGACTATAAAATACTAAAATCAATGTATTTTGTGAAATCACTGCATACTTTTTTCTTTTGGCCTATCATATTATCATAATAATGATACTGTATAAGCAACAGTGCTTTGAGCTATACAGAGCAATATCTACATGACAAACTGAAGGTGACATCTCATGCAGAGGTGAACGGGAGTAACAGATGCAATCCCAGGTTGCTTGCAATGGTCAGTGAAGAGCCATCCATCATGTTCTCAACAGAGTTGAGCTGTTTGTTTGTTTTAATACAAGGAGCAGGAAATGCACACATATCTCTACACTTTGTTCACGTCTGTCCTAGCATAGCAAGCTGGAGATGTGGTCCTTGACAGTTACAACTGTCTGATATCTGTTTGATATCAGCAATAATTCTTCAGTCTAAAATCCAGAAGTAATCAGGTGAGGTAGGGGGATGGATCCAGTTCGTTCTCTTTTATATCTCAGAAAAGAAAAAAGAATGAATTATGTGTATTTTGCCACTTTGTTGGCTGATGCTGTACTGTTTAATTCATTTGATTGATTGCAGTTTGAGCTGGTGTGTAAGTACTGAGCTATTTGCTTTAGGCGTAAGGTGACTGCAGGCAGGACGTGGTGTGATTAGATACTTGTGAGTAGCACTGATGAGTAAAAACATAAAGGCAGAAACAAGAGACGCTTGAAGATAATGATCACAGAGGGTGGGATTCAGAGAGCTGACCAAATAACACTGAAGATCTGTAAAGTACTTTTGACATTGCCGGTGATTGGAACTTGCTGCAATTATCAGGACATGAAACAACTGTGAACAGAACTCGCTGCCCAGCTCTTATAATGTAACACCTGATAATTCTCAGCTACATAAACAAGACTGAGATTGAATACAGAGTCTGAATAGTTATTTTTCCAAAAACAGCAGAGGGGCAGCTGTCTGTTGTCTGAAAGCATCAAAGGCTATGGTCATCCACCTTCCCCAGTGCAGCTACTGAAGTATACTCCTACCTCCAGGTATGCTTTGCAGGCTTCTTTCCGCATTAGTGGCCAAAGAACTTGTATGGTTATTCTGTTCTTAAACAGGTGAGCAGAGCTCTATAAATGGTCATCACTATAACTAAAAGATCAAGTTTTGGCTCCACTGAAGCTGAGTTTTGCACTTGACTTCACAGAAGCCAAGTTGTTAGCTGCTTTTTTGTTGTTGCTATCCATCGGTTCAACCCCACAAAGCTGAGTCCAAGATCTCTATGGGATTTGGAGGCAGCAATTTAACACATCCTTGCTGCCAGCCCTTGGTGTTATTTCTCTGCTGCAGTTTATTGCTTTCATCATGAGGGTGGCACAGCAGCCACAGACAATTTCTTCAACTGCTTCAGATAACTCTGACAAGAAACTTGAATCAGAGACCTCAGTTATGCTTTTGGTTGTTCAGATCTTGCTCTCCGGTTTGCCTGCAGTCCCTTTAAGAGTTTGAAGCTAACCAGAAAGCAAAGCTGGGCTATAAAGTTTAATGCATTGGTTTAATAGCTGCTATACATATGGGCTGTTCCAGTGGATCAACAGATACTTCAGTCTTCCTGGGCATCATTCTTTGCATGTGATAGGGGACATCTGTGATGCACCAGTGGTGTGGGGGGCATCCAAGATTTCTTTTAGATTCTAGGACTAATCAAGCAATCACTCTTAAATGTAAATTAAGTAAAAACAGGGAAGAAAAAGGAAAAAAATAGATGGAAAGAAAAGATAAAAGGTTTGTTCAGTTCTTCTCTACTGCAGCTAGATTCGTAGTTGCAACTGATTGATTCTTTAAGACCTTACAATTGATTTTTAAGGACTTCAATGTCTTTAAGGTGTTAATAACACAAGTGCATGAATTATCACTCTCACCCATGTCCTGTGAGCCACCCCTCTGGTACAAGTTTTCCCCAGAATGTCCTCGCCACGCTTGAGCCAAAACACACCGAATCTAATTTTCCCTGGCAGTCAGCAGCATCCCTGCTGATCGGTGGGTTGCTGGTCCACTGGCCAGCTGATGCTGAGTCGGAGTCCACACCAAGAATATATGGCTCCTTCTTTTAAGCCTTTCCTTATGCCCTGTGTTCATTCCTGTCAAACCAATTAAACATAAATTTGGTGCTCGTGATGAGCTTGTGCTCAGCTCGTGTTCCAATTAGTTGTTAGCATATATCGTCATCTTTGAGTTTGTACAACACTTGTATTCTTTCACTCCCTTTATCTCTGGCTGTTGAATCTGCAGTGTCATCGCTATTTCAGTAAAATTTATTGGGGGAAAGGTGAAACCACCAGGCCACAGCCTCTCATGGTGGGACTTTTGTCAACCTACACAGTGTAGTAATTCAAGCCGTGACATAGCCATGAATTCTGCCCTTTGAGAGCACCCCAAAGGCAGCTCCTTCTTGATGGGTTATGCCACACTGAGTCCTGCCCTTGTCTGTGCAGCACCTGTCAACATCCAAAGAAACTCAAATGGAAATAAGTTATTATTCCAGAACACTGAAAATAAAATAAGATACAATAAGTAGCCAATACATTGGAAGGTGAATACAAACACAGCCGGTGCCTGCCTTTTGTATGCTGGTATTGCTCTATATTGTATTATCATTCTATTTAACCTCAAACAGACCACTAGGAAACTCCCATACATTTATTAGTTTTATTCAGAAAAGCACAAATGCAAATCAGTAAGCTGCAGACAGGTCAATAGAACTCATTTAAAATCAGCTGGATTCAACTGCAATTCTATTAGAGCCCATCTTGTTTTGTTAATACTCTAATTCTAAGGACTTTTGCCAGGAAGAATAAACATCTATATGTGCTTGATCTGAATGGTTCCTCTTTCACAATATTTAGGCAGCCTGTGGCCAGTAATGCCATGGTCTAAATTAACATTTGAAGAGGAGAGCAGATTCTTCATGTTCTTATTGCGTACATGGGACAGAGCAGAAGATGGACTCCTAAGTACCAAGACCAGGAGTGCACCTTAATGACAAAGGAGGAACATGAACATGCCTAGGGCCTTCTGGAGACTTCCAAAGTTCTTAAACTACTACTAGGTATTTTTCAGAGGTTTCTCGTGTCTTGAAGTGTCTGTCTAGCATATTTTATGAGTAAAATGATAAGTATGCATCTGTGTATGTTTGGTCTAAGTGTGGAGGACTGTGAAGAATGACCCCAAACTTGTAGCGGGCTAAAATGTTTCAGCTTTTAATCTTGTTTTGAGAGGAGGTAATGCTTTAAAAGTTCAAATATGAACTCTGAAAAATTTTGAACATATATATATTAAGGGAATCTGTTCTTAAAAGCTGTTGGCTCCTTTTCATGATCTACAGTTTTACAGTAAGCAGGGAATATAGCCCAGAAACATCACAGAGCCAAAACCATGCTTGCAGCTCTTAACTGTTAGATTAAAAAAAAAAAAA
>VXAA01000265.1:11039-84529 GCA_013399115.1 Anseranas semipalmata
AAAAAAAAGTTACAGCACAAAGGAATCAAACTCTCCAATACCTTTCAATAAAGGAGTTTAAGCACACACCAAATAAATGTTTAAAATCCTAATACTGATTTGGAAGGCAACTTATTTAAAAGAAATATTCTGGCAACACGTGTGCATTTGACTTACATTCATTTAAAACAGACTGATTTGCAGTTTTGCAGTTTATTGAGATTACTCCACATAACTGGTTAGTTGTGATATATGATAGTTTCACAGAAATGTAGGACAGGAGAGCACCTCAAGAGAGAATCTGATCTCTTTGCACTAAAGAGGTGCAGACAATCTACATCAGGTATCTGTCTACTCAAATCTTCATAAAAAATAAAAGACTGCAAGAAATGAGATTAAAGCTACAGTGGGGCTTCCTCAAAGCGAACCTGCTCACTGGACTTTTGAAGATTCATCTATCATCGGCCATCAAAATAAAGCTTTTCTTACTCCTACTGTATGGAAATGTATCACAGAATAATGGTAGGGATCCAAAGCAACCTCACATTATGATAAATGACAAGACTTCCCTGGTGTTCAAAGCATTATCACAATCCATTTCATACCTCATCTGTTATTATAAGCATAAAATGTGCAAATGTTCTCCACTGCTGTAAATGTCAGCATGCTGGGGGCAAACGCTTTGATTTTCTATCAGCAAATAATGTTAAATTATATAGTGTTTAATCATGCTTAGTGAGAGTGATGAACTTTAAAGAATGAATTTCTTTCAAATCACTCCATCTTCAGTTCTCCTGGAAATGGACATCTTCATTTATAAAATGCTAAAGATAACTTCCCCAGCCTGGAGTTTTCATGATGGTTCAAGGCTGATGGCTGTACACTAAAATACAAAACCATTTAGACATCAAAATTATTTTGACTGAGGCACTCAGGTATTTAAGTATAGAATTTTAAAGTTAACTTTGAAAACTAGAACTCTCATACAAAATAGTTCTGTCATCTTTAAGGACAGTGAAGTTATTTGTATTTATAGAAGAGTTTACATTACCTAGTATGACACAACCTCAAAACCATAATTGCTAAATAAAGCTGTTATATTTACCAGGCCAGATTGTAAGTGGTTGTAAGGTAGGAGTGTTCCTCTGGAGTAACTGGATGTCTGTGGCTTTCTGTCAGTGGAGAATCTGCACCTGATCTTTCTGAAAGGAAAGGTGTGGGTAAAGGTATGGATGCAATACATGGAGGAGACTTTTACAGAGGGTAAGGGAATATAAATCTTCAAATCCCAAAGACATAGTGAAAAGCAATACTGCCAGTATCTTAGCAACAGGAGAAACTAGAAGACGAGCTGTACAGGGAAATCAGCTATAGCCCATCTTTAAGAGCTGTCTCTGGTTTGTTTTATTATCTGTTTCTCAAACCAGATCTTTAACCAAAGCACTTGAAAATACAGGATTTTTTGTTGGTGTGGCCCTCCATTTTTGGTTTCTGCTGATGGGAGTTATGTTTTTATATCTGGATCAGTAATCACTGATTTATTGTTAGAGCACATACTAGACTTGAACTGCACATTGGAAGAGACAACAGAACTCTTAGGAGAGGTGGGTGCTGTGCTGGCACTCCTCTGGGAGCTTTGCTCCTCTGGGATCAATGGCAAAGCTCCTACTGCCTTCAGTGGCACAGAGATAGGTCCTGCATGTACTAAGAAATGGGAGTGTCTGAGATTTTTCACAATTTTTCTAATTACATTGACTTCATACTTTCACTACAGTCAAGATTTTCTGGATCTCTCTATCACCCCAGTATATAGAAATTTATCTTTTTTTTCTGTATCAACTGAAATGAAAACAAGTACTTCACAGCAGACATTCTGACTTGTGGCAAAACTTCTGTCATGATGCAGAATTAACAGGCGATCAGACCATTTTCAAATCATCAGCTTTCCATAAAATGTTTTTGGTATAAAAATGCAAAAAATTGAAGCAAAATTGAATTTGCAGAGTTAGTCAAATAATAGGATAATAGATTCACATAAATGTTGACACACTAAAGCTTCAGATTCATTTTGCTGCTCTTTTATTGTAAAAGTTTCAGTACCTATTGCTTGCTATTATTCCTATCATCATTAACCTTCACGACAACGACCACTAACATCAAAAGTTTGAAAATTATTTCATTGAAAGTATGTCCTTAGATATGCTTTGCTTGTTACATATAATAATGTTTTACTCTCATATTGGAAAGTTACAGTCATCTAAGAAAAAGCAGGAAAAGTGCAAGTTAGTTGGGTTTGATAAAAAGCAGATAGTCAAAGTCAAAAGTTTATTGGCAAACTACTGTTTTTCAATTTATTTTTTTTCATCTATGCTGTTCAGTGAATAATAAAAATCCTTTCAAAGGTTGAGAAGGGATAGGAAATTATTCAGAATCCCCTAAATTCTCAGATTTAAGAAATATTTTGTCTGCTTAATACTATTTACCCAGCTCTAATCAATTGCCTGTCAGCATCAAAAAGATTCTTTCAGCTCACTAAAGGCAAAACATAGAATTTATTATAAAAATACTATTATTAGCTTGCACATCATTCTTTGTTAAGCTGGTGATAGTTCAACTCTGCTAAATAATCAGATATTTGGGAAAAGGAAAGTGAACAATTCACCTGTATTTCTGAAAAAAGGAAAGAAAGAAAGAAAGAAAGAAAAGAAAGAAAGGAAAGGAAAGGAAGGAAGGAAGGAAGGAAGAGAAAGAAAGAGAAAGAAAGAGAAGAAAAGAAATTGTATGTAAGTGGTTTTAAGTAAGTTTCAGTAAGACTTAAGTTTTATACATGGAAACTGTCTGTAGGTTTTGTTATTTACTGAACATCCCTCCCCAGACCTTTTGAGGCCTTTTGTTTTGTTACCTGACTTGGAGCTGACTCAAGGGCAGTTTTTAATCACTATCCTGAGGTTAAGAAGGCATTTTCTGGCTGCCCAGGCTTTCCTGAGCCAGTCCCTAGGGATGCTCTTCCCTTAGATCAGAGTTCCTTAGGTCAGAATGATGCAGGAGCCACTAGCAAAATGGATAATGTGCTGCTAAAACAGGAAGAAAACAGACTAGGGGGTAATGTATATTTTTCCAGACCTAGCTGTGAAACAGATGGTATAACAGTCCCTCCCCTCTGCTTTAAGAGGTGACAAACAACCTGTTCCTTGGCCTCATGAGACTGCTTGAAGCACAAGACCACGGCCTTCCTCATTCTCACTGTCCAAGGAGGGTCCCAATAACCCTGCTGTGCTGTTGGTATTAAACAGCATTCTTAAACAAAACACCCAGATAAACTACCTGGGGCAAGCTGCCAACCAACTGATGTCCCCCAGTTGAGTCTGGCCCTGGGAAGCTCTTGCTCTGGAAAATAAACGCAGTGCTTTGGGGTTCATCAGTTGCAGGTGCTGCTCAGGGATGCTGACAGAGCTAAACACCTTGGGGGATGTGTGGGGCAGTCTCTGTGGCTGCACTCCCAGTCTGTAAGTGGAAGTAATAATCCTTTGCCCTTCCTCACAAAAGTGACATGAGAGTAAGCATGCTTTCCATCATGATGCTGGCAAAAGTGGGGGAGTCGGAAGGGAGCAGGACATGTTGGTGCTGAATGTAGGAAGGACCCAGGTGAGTTTTTTCAGTAGAAATCCCTCCATGTGAGAACTAACAATGATCATTTGAAAGGGAAATCTGAACAGATTCACAAATTATAACTGTTAAATGTTATTAATTTCAGTAGTTAACACCTGGAAAAATAAACTGGAATTAGCTTCTTGTAGAAGTACAAATACTTATTGTCAGTGCTTCATGTCCTGCCAGTCTAGCAGCTGACATCCGTGGCATTCAGATTCTTTTAAGTATTGCCAGTCAATATTAATGAGACACTAACTACTCAGATTGCACCTGTCCATTAGAGTAAATTGACTAGTTTATTGTCTTAACAGTCTTTTGAAGAGTGATAAGCATAGCTCTGAACAACTTCTTGAAGAAGATTTCTTGATTATAGCCTTTGAGTCTGTTCTGGGGAGGCGGGTGACAGCTGTCCTTTCTGGTTTGGAAACAATCAAATTAGACTGGCTGCTAACAGATGATGCTGCTCGGAGAAAAAGCTTATGCTATATGATAGCAGATGATGCCTTGATCCCTTTTTTGAACTGTAAGGCAAAGATTGACAGGAGAAATTAGCAGGAGAGAGAAGTGCTGTTAATACCTGGAGACCCATTAATAGCAGAGAGTGAGCTACTCGGTATTACCTGAGATGTTCTTAATATAGAAAACAGTCTTCATTTTAAATAATTCTCCTGAGCTTCCACTCAAGGCAATAGGCAAGCAAACAAGGGGTGTAATTCAAATGAGTGTGCTGATTTGGCACAGTTGGAGATATTCCTCTCTCCTTCAGGGAAACCTTGAAGAGTCCTGTTTTTCAGGCATTAAGGAGCGAGCGTTTGGGGTGACAATCTCAGCCCTGGAATGCAAGGCACAAAAGGTTGATTTCTTCTGGGTTTGGCTATGAAAGGAGATGCCCGTTAATTGAGGGTTTGGTTTGTGAAGTAATGAGAACTATTCCCCATCCTGTTTAGTTCTATCTAGGTGCCATTATTTGATTTTATTTTTTTCAGTGCGAGTGACTTTCTGCAGATTTCTGCTGCTCTTACACACCCACAAACACAGATTTTCACCTGCTCACTTGGCAACAAACCCAAGCTTTCCAGAATGGGAATTCTCGTCAGGCAGCCGGACAGGCAGCAGTAGGGTTTCATCTTGTCCAGAAGCTAATGACAAACATATATGTATTCTGAATGGACAGGAAAAAAAAAAAAAAAAAGGCCACATAAGGAGGTTTGCTATCCCCAAATGAACATGAGTCAAGCCGTTCCAAGTCCACAGCACAGTTACTCTGGACTCTCACTCAGCAACAACCTCAGGGAGCACTGAGAGCTTTGCTACTTCCTAAGCCAGGACCTGTCAGAGGGGAGGGGAAAGTGAGGTAGAAACTTCACAGATGAGCGTACAGTGGCCACAAGCAAGGGATCTGTGTGTGTGAATGTAGGTGCGTCTCAGAGGGAAAAAGGGTACCAACTTTTGTACCTTGCCCTGAATTTTTACAGATTTCTCTTTCTGGGTCACTGTTCCTTGCACAGATGCAGTCCGACTTTATATAAGCTTTGTGAAATGAGGTCTCTCCTCATTAATTTTTCAGTTGCAATCCCCATCCATTTCTTTTTCTCTGCCTTCTGATTCTTCTGCTTGGATGTTTTCCTTCTGCTCCTTATTTCTGAAGGAGGTATCTAGACATGAAAAGCAAGAACAGAACAGAGCTGAGCTAATTAGCAGCTGCTTTAAGCTATTGTTTACCCTGCACAGGAGCACATCTCGAATCAATGCCAATTTGGATCACAAAAATGTTGCTAGAGAGAGCCAGGCCAAAGCCTTGAAAGCCCATCGACAGTCCCTTTTCAAACTCACAGTTTTGCTGCAGACAAGCTGCACTGAGAGACATTTCCCAGCTCGGTAGGTTTCTACCTGCAGGGAAATTGTTAGAAACACATTTCTCACCAATCCCACGTAAAAGGAAACACCTTGTGAACACTCCAAGTCAATGTAGCATCGTTATGGTTTCAAAACAAGGAGGAAAGAAACTAGGAATTGTTGTGGTTTTTTTTTTTTCCTAAGAGAAAAAATAGAAAAGAAGGAAAATTATATTAAACAATAAGAGGGTGTTGGCTCTTTTCATCCTCTTCCCTGCCATAAAGCTGTATTGGCGATTATGGTCCCAGGCAAGGGAGAAAATATGCTCCGTCTGATCAAGGAACCATATTGTCAGAGTTGACGCCCATGTCCTGCGTTCATGAGCACATACATACACACGTGTGCCTCTGCTTTGTGTGCAGGACCTTGGCTCCACTTCTGTGTACTTGTTTTAACAGGTCTTTCTCAATGTGACGGAGCGTTACAAAGACGATGTGTTCTTCAGGTCACTTGTACTCCATTTCCAGTGCAGGCAGGAAAACAAGGAATTAGCAGCATTGTCAATAAATGAAATTCAGGTTTGATATTATAAAAATGGTTTTGTTTGTTTGTTTGTTTGTTGTTTTGTTGTTGTTGTTGTTTGTTTTCTGGAATGGTCTACGACTATTGTTGCTTATGCAAATATTTTAATTTGCTCTGATTTCTATACAAACAACATGGAAAGATTTGCATTGACTTTATGAACCAGTTTAGTTATGTCATAACTGGTGAAAAGGATAATTTGCTCTTGTTTGCAGTTCACAACAAACCTACATAGATTTGAAAAAAAAAAAATCTATCAAAATGAAAGCAGACTGTTTGGTTAAAGTCGCTGCATCAATATTACGAGCTCTCATTTGTTCATCAGACTGAGGTATGACAGTGTCACCTAGCAACTTTTCAAGGGCATTCAGGCTTGATGGTGCTGAACTCTATAGAGAAGCCTATAAATAAATTAATGTACAAATTAGTACTTTTTATGACTGTCAAAAGCATCACATTTGACATTAAGAAATTAACACTGTATAGGGGGAACAGAACCAAAGAATAATTCTTATCCTGGCATTTACATGCTGGGGAGATTTAAACTGAGTAATCATGAAATAGTCTAACCCTTGGAAGCAAAGGTGTGCATTTCCAATATCTTTGCTTTGAAATACATACATGCATACATATATGATTTATATACATATATGCATGTATGCATGTATCTATGTGTAGTATTATGCATAATATTTTTAGGTAAGTTCTAGATACTTACATTCTAGGTACTTACAGAGAGGAAAGATTCCTGTGTTATGTTTCATCCATACTATTTAATGCTTTTTAGTATGTACAATTTCCTTACAATAAGTTCCTTATTCTTCAGTAAGTTCTTCACCTCCCCTGCTCTGCCAGCCCACCTGTGGGTTGAGGCGTGGAGCCCCATGGTGTACCATAGCCTGCCTTACTTCTGACTGTACTGCCTGCACCCGAGAGCTGTGTGATGTATTGCAAGTTAAGACAGTCACAAAACCATTAAAATATATCCTTCTAATTGAGCTGCTTTACCAGGAAGTTTCTATCCAGCTAGAGAAGCTGGATTCTACTTTTCTTTCATCCTTTTTCTGCCATCTTTCAACACTGAAACTCCATTAACACTTCTGCAAATGCTGACCACAGGCCCTAACTCCAGCTGTAGTAACAAGCAGCAGTATGCATCTTCCTACAAACAGCTCTGTTTCTCTAGTGTTGAAATCCAGTAACTTCATATTGAAATACTGCTGCCAGAGCTGCCTGGATGGAGCATATCATTCTGTGTATGGAAGACCTTAACCAGAATTATCAGGCAGGATAGTTAGCAAAACTTAGGCTGATTTTGGCTGATAGGTAGGCTGTGGTCAGCATCTTGTTAACCAGCCAGTGTATTTGGTGTATACATTAAAATCAGGAAAAAGCAAAATTAATAAAAGCTAAATTAGACCTAATAATTTATAAGGGATAGTCTTGAGCAGTCCAGCATCACAGAAGCAGTCTAGGCCCTCCACAGCACAGCTGAAAAGACAAAGTGTTCCTTGCAGTGATTTTCTAGGATGGATTTGAATTATTAAAAGCTTTCACAGAAACAAAAATGTTAGTAACTAGACAAGGAACTTTCCATAGAATTATCAGACGTAACGCACCAGTGCATTTGCTAAAAGTACAGGAAATAGAAGTTGTAAATATCCTAGAAAAAGAGACGAGGAGGTACATACACATTGCACTGCCTGGCCACTTGTATTTTGTCTTTACCTACATGGCCTCTGTGGGTGAGTTGGGCCCTGCGTGGGTGCTCCCAGCTGCAGGCTCTGGCTGTCTCGGTTCACAGCTCCAGCCCTGCAGGTGAAGGCTTCGCAAAGGGTGGAGGAAGAGTGGGTGCTAATGGGATCTGCCTGCAGGCTTGTCTGAACCAGCTAATCCAAAATGGAGCTAACAGCACTTTAAATCAAATCTAAGCCTGGAAAAGAGGAATCAGTTTGAGTGTTAAAGAAAAAAAATGACTTTAATAGCAACGAGAGTGGAAAAAATATTTTACAGACACTTGGTAATGGCTCTACCCCCAAAACCTTTCCTTTCTCTTTTCCTCATCTCCTGTGATCTTTGGGCTTAACCTGCTTTAAAATTTAGCTTCGACAGGCTGGATGCTCGGCTGCCAGAGAGCAGCACAGCCCCCCTGGGGCCAGCAGCACCCCTTCTTTGCACCCAGTGCAGGCACAGGCAATACCTTTGCTGCCTCCTTTTTCACAGACGTATCTCTGGTTGATACAGGGGCAAACAACTCCCACCTGCTCCCTTCCCAGCGTGGTGGTGCTGCCATGGAGAAAGGGAAGGGGCGGGCAAGTGGGTACATACCTACGGACCATAAACCAGGCAAGTGCAAAGCTTTATTTCTCTTAGATTTAGTTTCCTGATCTTCATGAATACCTCATTTGTATATCTACAGGCCAGGGTGGGTGTCTGCTGACTAGTTTGGCACCAATCAACTTCTTTTCTATACGTTGATAAAGCACAGGTCCCAGTCACACACTTTTTTCCCTTCCCATTTGAGTGCAAGAGGAAAAAGTTCCCAGTTTCCTGGGCAGAGCTGCCAGCGGGGACAGCCAGAAAGCCTGACCATGATGCAGGACATGGTCAGTTGGTGAGACTTTCTTCTGCTTCTGAGAAGGCTGTGGTTTCTTCAGCCTCCAAGAAAGCCAGAGGTGCTGGGTGACCTAAGACCTGGCTGGGCGTCAGGGTCGGGCTGCTCAGCCGGGACGGATGGGCAGGAGCAGGCAGTTACCTTTGGTGCTCGCTGACACAGGAGAGGCAGACATTTTGTTAAACATCACAACAGGCAGCACAGCTAGTCCTCTCTCAGCAGCCTGGAATAAATTTCAGATTTTGTGGTTTCTGCTCTGGCGTTCAGGCACTCATTGTGCTTGGCTCCTCCTGCTCACGCAGGGGTGAGCATGTCGGACATGGGGAGCAGTCAGACCAGAAAGAAGGGCAGGAGGAAGAAAGGCAAGACCGAGGAGCTGATTCCTGTGAGAGAATCACATGCCCTGTCTTGGTTGCACGCTGCGCTGCAAAGCTGCAGCTTGAATGCAGCCAGGAGCACGAGCCCAAGCTCACGGCAGGACTTTCCTGGAGCAAGCTGCCCCTGACAGCGGCCTGCGGAGCCATAAAAAAAGCCAGTGACGCTTCACACCCAAGCCTGCTGTGCCAGGGGGGAAACACAGCCTTGTGCACCCTTCATAAACCCAGTGGGCGGCCTCGCCATTCCTCCCTCCCCGGGAGGGCCAGCAGGATCACACTTTTAGCAGATTTTACTCCCAAATTCACTCAAACAAACACAATTGAGGACATTGGTTATTCTTTGAGTGTTATATCATTTGCATTTCTGTCTTGGTCACTCTTTCTCATCGCAACCAAGTGATGAGCTGAGTTGAGACACCGCGTCCAGCACAGCGGCGGGGTTGGTGGCACACGGGTGCGTCAGGCCTGCACAAGGGGTGAGCACTGGTGTGCAGTGCGTGTCTAAGACAAAAGCACTATTACTTCTACAGTCGTTAAATATGAATTGTTTCCCCCTTAAGAACATATGTCATGTGCCACAAGATCTGACATCATTTATTTATGCTCCAGAGCTCCCATAGCTTCAAGAAACAAGAATTTTACTGAGTTTTTCTTATGCTGGCTATATAACAAACATATATAATGACTGATGGTAATTAAAAGCTATTGAATTCTGGCTTTGCTGCAGCCAGTCAGAACATTTGCTACTCCACAAGCTAGGATGAAACCAAACCAGATCAGAGAGGCGATTCATGCTCATAATGATGCTTTCTCTCCCCCCCTTCTGTCCTCAGCTCCCTTCCAGACACAAGATACTTTTAATGAGCAAGAAGGAGTAACTCATTTTGTCCTAACATCACCGAGCAATGCAGATTGCAGTGCAAAGAACCGAACAGCAAAAGTCATGCTGCCTCAAAACAGAGTGTAATAAAAGGTAAAGTGATTGTGCCCCATAACGATAGCTGTTCCCCATAGGTGGCAAGGTTTTTGTTATCATCTCTTCATACTCTCGGTAGGCAGAAGCAGCCTGGGACTGAACAGAGGGCAAGAGAACAAAGTGGATTGTGACAGACAGCAGCAGAGGCCTCCCCTTGGGATTGCCAAGAGTACAACATGGGATCCAGCAAAAGATACAGTGAAAAACACAGTTTATTTGATTTTTTTTCTGACAAACTAATTAATCACTGAGGGAATCTATCTGTATGGCATTTGATCTGGCTTTCCAGCGTTTTCAGTTCCACCTTCCATCTGTAATAGAAACTATCTCTACCATTTTTTTTTAAACTTTCCCTTTCTTACTTCAACCCTCTTTCACTGACATAATAAAGTACAATTTCCTACTTTTTTATCCACTAACTGTGGATAAAATGTGTGGAAATGTGATGCTGAAGCAAAGCTGTAACCCAAATGGAAGTTCGGGTTTCTTTATCGGGGGGGTGCGTTCCATCTGGGAACCAAAAGGTTTCACTTTGGAGGCAGAGAGTTTCATTTGTTGCATTACTACTTTACAATCCATAGGTTGATGAGATGATGAGTTTCAGTTTAATATTTCTCCAGTGATTATGTCATAGCACCAGACATTTGTATTTCATCTTATCAACAGAAGAAAAGTAGCACGTGTGCTGAGAAAGTACAGCATTATTAGAATGGTTGCTTGTGTGTGGGAAATGTACAGAAACACCCTGAAATGTATTAAGGCGATTGCATAGTCACGTACCTTCCTGTGACCTGATGTGCTGCACTGACACATGAGCCTTGCAGCGAGGATGGAGATGTCTGGAAGGCAGAAGAAAGCCGGACATTACTTTGTCTCCAAGTGTGTGCATAACAGCAGCAGAAAATCAGTTTCTGTTCTAAATGGATAAAAACTCTTTGTATTAATCAAATCAATGCAAATTATGTAACTTAGATGACTGGTGGCTGTAGTGGCCTGTACAAAAAGATATTCTGCCAGCTTAAGTTGAATTGGGAATGCAATCAACTCTCAAAGCTGAAGGTTAAGCAGCTAAGGTTAAAAGCACACAGAAAAGAAACAAATCCTCGCTGAATATCTCCAGGCTAACAGTGGGGTGGGGGGGAGGAAGGGGAGTGTGAGAGTGTGGTAATGTTTTTTTCCAAAAGAGACCTGCTATTGATGTGTCTCGACTTCTGCTCACTAACAGCAGGGCTGTACTTGTGGCATCTAGTGGCTCAGATCAATTCACAGTCCCTGATAAACTTGGCTGCAGTGGTGGAAAAGGCTACTCCCTTGTACACCAGCTAAATCCATCACCCCAAGATTAAACATACATGATCTGAAGGATCTTGTCCACAAGCTTATTCACAGCATGTCTGCTAACATGCTGACATTGCATTGCTGATGCTGGGCTGGAGCTCCAGTCAGGTAAGACAACAGCAAAGGAGAGCCACCAGCGCAGTACCCAGGAGAAGGAGTTTCTCTTCGCAGCTATTCCTGCACTCCTGTTTGATCCATCCCTGGGCAAAGTCACACAGGCTGATTTAAGCTGCCAATGACAATGATTAAGCTCTTCCTTTGACTTTGCCCTGAAATAGGCTATGTCCTCCTTCGGGCTATTTATAATCCACACAGAGGTATTCCTCTGCTTAATTAGTCTCCTAACAGTGTGAGTCATTCAGTGGATGGGTCGAGCTCATACCACACACTAGAGGATATGCAGCTACTCCATCTCCCATGTCTCTTTACCTTCCTGCCCATGTACATTGAGGCACAGGACTAAGGGTCTTCTGGCAGCACTGCACCTCCCAGGAGGGTGCAGCCACCCCTGGAATTTAACACCAGGATGGATGAAAGTGGAGGGGGTGGTTTAAGGATTTGGCTGAGGTGGGAGATAAGTGAAGAGGGAGAGAGAAGCTGAATGCAACACCAATGCAGAAGAAAGATGACTACGGTTGGACGGTTGCATGGCAGTGAGCAGTCTTTTTATTTTGTCCTTGCAAAAAGGACTCCCACTGTGTTCTGCATTAGGTATCTGCTGGGGATGAAAAGCTGTGATAAAGTATTGTGCTATGCCAGAAGAGTTATTACTTCTTTCTTTAGTTGCTATCCTCACCACATACTGTAAGGTGCAGAGATGGACCTTGTTCCCTGTGTGACTCAGGGCAGTGACCATGATATCTGATATTCTGAAGTCTTGTTTGGTTCAAATCTTGTGGAGGGCACTTCTCCAGTTCTAATGCCCCAACACTAAGTTCAGCTGAAGTTGCAGCCTGTATTTAACAGACCATCATGCATGGTGAAAGGATTCCCCCAACTCACCCCAGAATAGTTTTCGTGGAGTGCTGGACTGGGATAAGAAAGACAGTTTAAAGACAAGAAATGGCATTGAGTTATCTTACTCCAAATTAGATTAGATTAGCATTTTAATGTTGTTTAATTAGTTGCCTTTTTCCTTTTTTTTTTTTTTTTTGTACACCAGTTTATAAAGTTGGGAAAGTATATTTTACAACATTGCACACACAAATAATAAACTGTGCACCACAGATGTTGCCACTAATTGTAATATTTCAAGTGAAGAAGAAAACACTTTGCCTAGCTTTTAATTAGGTTTACTCCAAGCAGAGACAGAAATAAAAATTTACTTGTCTTTTAAGCAAATACCATCTGCAATATATTTCTATTCCACAATCTAGTGCAAAGCGTATCTGCAGCCTGCTATGCTATGGCATTATTTTATTTACAGTGGGAAGCTAGTTGGTGCAGTGAAGGCAAATAGGCTACAATAGTTATGATGCAGCGTAGCTCTGACATGAGAAATGCCCCCCAGCCTGTTTCAAGCAATGTCTCAGACGTTTCGGGCTATAGGTGCCCTTGGCCTGATAGCAGGAGTGCACCAGCAAGGGTCTGCCTATAACCCCGTGTCTGTGTGTCACTTGGTGATTTGGGACAAACAGTAAGACTGGCACACAGAGGTCCAAAGAGGGAACTATGTAATCACTGACTAAACCACACAACACGAGTTTTGTCATTATTGGAGTGGTGTGACAGCAGTAAAAGCCGCAGGAAGCAAGTTAAAAGCACCCATTGCCTCTCCAAGGCTAGCATCTCTCAACATGTTGCACCAACAGAGTTTCTTCTTTTTTTTTTTATAAAAAATATAAGTACATGTGAGAACAAAACCCCTAATACTGTCTAATTTATTTTCTCATTCCCATTTTGTATTTCCAAAGCACAAAAGAAACCACTATAAATGCCTAATGCCAGAGGAATCAGGTCACATTAGTCACTGTTTATTGATGTACAATTTGCATATATGTTTGCTTCCAGCTGCATGGTTACAACATGTAAAATAAGACGCTTAGCTCCATGTTAGACGACTGCGAGAGTTATTTGAGCCTGGTACTTCAGCTGGCAGACAGGCACTGCCATCTGGAAGAGCCGAGCCAGCTCCCAGGCACTCGCAGCATCAGTGCTTCTTGTCACCAGGAGCCTTTAAGCTCAGCCCAAGGAGCAGGGCAGAAAAGCGCAACACACTGCATGAGTGGAAGGCGAAGTGCGTGGGATCTTCCACCTTCCACTGGACAATTTAAGCCTCTCAGAAAATTCTAGTGCAAAAGATGTTATTGTAGTACACAGCAACTTTGCAGGCTGTTTCTGCATTAATGCAATTCCCCCTTACCCTCCAGCTAATCAGAAGACGTTGATGTCCTCCTTGTTGGGTTAGTGTTGGTTGTACTTATCAAAAGTAAAACTGCTGCGAAGGAAGCCTCCTCACAGGGCTTTTTCTTTCTACCTGTACACCCCCCTTTGCAGTGTGACAAGTGACATACAATAATTACCTACCAATGTTTTTTTCTGGGGAATTTTACATCTAAACCCTTGTATCCACTAGTCCTTCCAGACTGATGTTAAAACACATCCTGAGTCAAAATGCTAAAGCCATGCTTGAACCCACCTTCAGCTGGTGCAGACCGATGGGCTCTGTGTTCTAGCTCATGAAGGTCAGGCACTTCGGGGAAGGGAGGCACGTAGGTATCATCGTCTCCTCTCACTGCAGCTGTAGTATTGGTTCATGTCTAAATCAAATTGAATAGAAATCTGGAAATTAATATATATATATCTATTTCACCTTTTGCTTTCTTTTCTCCTTACTATTTGTTCCTGAGTAACCAGATGGGTACATGAGAGGAAATTACTAACTAAAGGGCTTGTTGTGCTCTCACACAGAGTAAATCAGTTTAATCTGTTTTAATCAGCTGCCTTTGAAATCTTGGACAGTTACCATAGTTTATCATATTTCCTATGGGAGGAACAAGAAGAAACTACAGAAACTTTCTTCAGCACTGTAGCCTATAGACATTCTATGCACCTGAATGATCACAACCACACTCTGGCAAGCTTCACCAAAAAGACCTAATCTTTTTTTTTTTTTTTTTTTTTTTCAGTTGCTTACCCAGGCTCCCCAGTGTGCCCATGTGCTGCAGCGAGGGTGCAGTCCCCGCAGCAGGGACCAGCACTGGGGACTGCACCTACGGTATTTGCAAAGAGGCAAAAATGGCAGTGAAACAGCCCAAACCCACATAGCACAGGAGCACAGGGAATGAGAGGAGACCCAGCATATCGGCAGGAGCTGAGGGCACAATAAGAGCTCACCAGGGCTGGGGGAGGTTGCAATGTTTTGGAGCACTGAGGTTGCCCTCCGGCAAGGCTGGTGTGCCATCGACATTTCTCCTCCTCTGGTGCCGCCCATGCCCAAGCCATGTCCCAAGCCCCCGCACCAGCCCCCAGAGCAGGGGGCCTGGGGCCAGCTCCACCATGGGACCTTGGGACCATCCCTGGTGTCACTCGGCCAACACCAGCTTCTCCTGCCTGTGAGCAACCTGCACACAAAATAATGAGCGTAAAGACACTTTCCTTTCTTTTTAAGAAATCTGGTAGTATTCCAGGTAGCCCTACTTTTCTCATCTTATTAATTTTGCTCCGGTTAAACGAAAGCTGATAAAATAGAAACTGCTGTAAGACCCAGAGAAAATTAGGTTATGTAACCTCTTTTTTATTTATTTAGCATGATATCAAAGTTGCTTCTTATCATTCTTCAGGTACATTGTGCTCAGGAATAAATTAAACTGTCTATTCAACAAAGAGGAGCTGCTTTTTCTCCTGCTAATTTTCTCTCTCTTTCTCAATTCTCACTCTATTATTAGGGAAAAAAATAACAAGCTTAGCTGGAGCCAGAGGAGCCCTTCCAGCTTTGCGCATTACCCCCCATGCGACTACCTCACGTAGTCCAAGTGGTCCATCTATCGGTCTCCAACCGATACGACAAGCAACAAAGTCAAAAGTGATGTTTTTTCTTTACATAATTACTTGCTGATGTTGACAAACAGAGTGACAGTTGTGCCCTTTTTAGGGCAAGATTTGTGCAGAAGTCAAAGTCACGAAAATTATTCCCCTGTGTTTCCCCCAGCTCCCATTTCTTCCCACCCTGGGCCCAGCAGCCTGGGGAGCAGTGGTGCAGGCCCGAGCTCTCCCAGTGCCCGCTCCTGAGGGCTTCTGCCTGCGTCAAGCTGCCGGAGGCTGCGACAAGGCCGAGGCCAAGCAGGGCTGGCCCAGAGGTCACAGTGCTGCCCTGCCCAGGGCCACGCACCCTGGGGCTTTTTTGTGTGAGAGCACAGTCACCCCACCACCACCTGTGAACAGCTTCAGCATGAAAAAGAAATAATAATGCACCACTCATGGTCGGCGGGGCAGATCTTCCAGAAATACGCTTGTGTTTTGGGGGACGGCCAGGGCAGGGGCAAGGGTTACTTGCCCAAGGTCACCAACCCAGCAGTTCCATGTGGTAGTAACCACTGCAAAATTAGTGTAATATCTACTTCTTCTGGAGTCATTTTACGACAGCATTTTACCAAGAGGGCAGTGAGGCCAGCAGGCCTCTAGCGTCGCTCAAACAGGCACGAGGATGAGCCTGGGTCACACTGGATCCTGACCACAAAAGGATGCTGATGCCCACAGTTCTGGCTAACACCAGAGACTGTCAAAGCATGTAAACCAGAGAGAAACAGATGGAGAGTGTGTGTTTTTTCACTCTCTCTCAGGCTCCCTCTCTGTGCACACCATGAAGGGCAGGATGGCATAAGTAGGTCTGTTCCATGACGATGCACTGCAGATATGGAAGTGTTAAAATAATTAATCAAAACGTGACCCAGCAAAGAGATGAGCATTTCCTGAAAGCCACCAAGGTTCAGCTCCTGTGCTAATATTTTGTCTATGTTAATCTCAATTAGGCAGCAAAGTCTGTACTTATTAAAATTGCCAGCTTTCTATTTTATCTGTGTAAGGGCAAGAAAGAAGTCAAGTAGATGTGAGGGTAACAATGCTGAGGGAAAGCACAAATAAATAGTAAAATAATATAAATAGTAAAATAATATAATAAAAGCACAAGTAAATAGTAAAATAATAGCACAGTAAATAGGGGGACAGGAAGCCTTGATGACCTTTTTTTTTAAAAAAAAAAAAAAGGGCTAGTGAGACATCGGGACTCCTAAGTAAGTATGACAAGAACCTATCTGTCATTACATGACATGGTGCCTTTCCAGAGGAACAAGGGACAGCAAGAGGTGCCATGAAGGTCTCACCAACCTGCCATCTCCTGGGTTTCATTCTGGTGTTAAGCTGGAAAAGAGGTGGTGTCTGAGAGCAGGCAAATGAAAAGCTGCTGGGGCACAAGGCAGATGGCAAAGGCTTTATAAAATAAAACCAAATTGCTAAGGAACAAAACAGCAAATGGGTGAAGCCAGTCGTTTCTGATAACTGATGCCTGGAAATTTTACCTAGTGTATAGCAATAAAATATTATAGGACAGAAGCATTTTCTGTGTGTATCCATGGGTGTATACGTGTGCTTCAGTGCATCAAGGTAGCTAGAAATGGCAATAACAGGCAGTGATTTTTTTCCTATTATTTTCACTGTGAGTTTCTTGTCCTGCTTGTTCTGCTTCACACCTGCCGGCCTGAAACTGGCAGTTCACCAGTTCAGATTTCACCATTGTCTTTGGTAGTTATCATGTTTGTGCTTATATAAAGGCTATAAAAGACCAGTTCTTCTATCTAAACCAAAAGTAAAATCAATCCTTCCTTTCCTTTTCTTTCTTTTTTTTCTTTTTCCAGATGACAGCAAAACTGTGAACGCAGGTAGGAAAATAATTGATGCATTCTAAGAAACTGTCAGGTGTGAGAAATGTTGAAGGCTCAACAACCCAATAATGGTATGAGAAGGTGTTAGACAGCAGATTTATGTAGCAGCACCAACACAGCATAAGATATATATGACAGAAATTAAGACAACAGAATTCTGGGCAACTGCTCTACTTTTTTTTTTTTTTTCCCCCTTCTAAAAGCAATGCTGTAGCACATGATCTGAAGTACAGCAGCTTACAGAGGGATATGGGACAGGTCCACATACAAGACCCCCAACAGCAAGCAAGGACTCCCTGGGCATTCCCAAAGAGTTTTCAGGAATGTAGTTGCAGGTGCCAATACAAGGGCAGAGCTCTCCTTTGTCCCTTCCTCCACATTTCTGTTGCTGGCTCATTTACCCAGGTTTAAGTTATTTCCTTACTTAGGGATCTCCCGCCCTGCTGCCTTAGGCACCCTGTCCTGCCTATGAACTTGTTTAGGTGCCCACACCAAAGGGATTGTCAGTGCCTTTCTACCCATTACCATCATGTACATGGTTGTCCGGGTCCATGACCTCCCCATCATCCCCAAAACATCTGGATCCCTACAGCCATGCTGTGAACTGCAACATTTGAGGGTGGGGCAGATTCACAGATTCTGTGATAAATACTGCCCCACCCTCAAATTTGGCACTACTTGCTTTCCACTATTTGCAGCCTTAACCTTGGCTTAAAGAGCCGAGGGTACTTTTCATAGAACATCGGTGCTGAGTTCAGTGCCCCAGGAGGAGCTGGTTGCAGTGATTACCTCTTTCACTCTCTACGTCTCTCAACACCCTGGCCTTTATTTTAAACTGCACAGTATCCTGCCCTGACCAGATTCAGAAAACAGACCACCTTTTTCTATCCAGCTGAAGTCTCTGCCTGTATCTGCCATGTTTATCTAATAGATAAAGCACCACGATAGAAAAGCAAACTTTTCTATAGTAGCCTGAGCCTTTTTTCTTGTAACCAAAACAAAAACTCTGAAATGCATCAATTTCCCACTAGAACTGGAAATTTTCTAGCATCCTATAATATTGCTTTTGCATTTCACTATTCTGCTGGCATTTTAGATGTTTTAAATGAAAAATTAGCTTTCAGAAAGTAGGATCTTCCTGATTAGAAAAACTTGTTGAAACTGTAATGGAAAGATCAGAACAACTTCATTAGTCTTCATTAAATAAAATAAATGTTATTTCTATTCCTTTCACATACAATCATATATTACAACTATTAATATTGCAGAGATATTTCTTTTGTCCCAGAATTTAATGTATAAAGCTGCAAACCTCATTGCATGAAAAACAACTTACAATCACCAGAATGACATGCAGTTCATCTTTTTTACGTTCATTAATTTTCTGTAAATAGAACACAGTCACTTTGCATTGTTTGCACTAATGGAGAGCTCAGAGCAGTTTACGCTGTTACTACTTATCATTTATTTGGGTAATAATTTTAAAAAGCTTTTAAATTAAAATGATAAAGATAGTTAGGGGGAGAGATACAGCCTTTTGGAATTTTTCAAGTATGATAGATTATCCCAGCAAAAAAAGATGGTTCTCATTTAAGAGACGTGCCAGGGCTGGCTGCACATCTCAAGCAATTTCTCAAGCTCCCTACCTCGTGTTAGGCATCTTGCCCACATCCATTTTGGCATATAATTGCATGAGTCTCCTGCTCCTCCCTCACGCCGGGCGCTAACCCTCATTCAGCCAGTCCCTGGGGGCACCCTGCCACCACGCAGGGGTGGCTTTACCCATGTACATGGGCTGTGACGAGTGACCACATCCCTGGCTAGCTGCAGCTGCTGCCAGCGAGGGGCTGGTGATGCCACCAGCTGCCACAGCTGAACCTACTGCAGCCTTCGGCAACTCCAAGTCCCCAGGCATTGCTCAGCCCTGCTGGGGTCCTGGAAGCAGAGACAGGGCAGTCAGAGTGGGCACGAAGTATTCATCCCAGCATACTTGGTCCTCTATTTGCATCCTCTGTGCATGCTGTCAAACATGCACTCTTTCACTATGAAAAAAAAAAAGTGTTTGTGATAGGGGCGTCGTAAGGAAAGGAAGGGCCCCTGGTCCCCCAGCTGCCACCCTTCTGCAGCCCTCGGCCACAGGACACCTCTCAGACTCCTCCTTACACAGCCCTCGTCCTCACCAGCCAGTCACCATCCTGGGCACACTAATTTGGGGGAAAACGAGGAAAACTACAACAGAGCTGCATGTGAGCAGATAACTGATGTGAAGCTGAAGGTGCTGCCATAACAGGTCCAGGCTGTACAAGAAGCCTTAATTCCAGTGTATCCAAACTTCTGAGTGCTTTGCAAGTGATAATATTTAATGATGTTTCTAATGTTTTTTTCTGTCTGAACTTGGATTTTTTTCCTAGACTTTACAATTCTGAAACAATGAATACTTTTGCAGTGGTGCTTTAGCCACATGCCCATTGCTCCTCGATGTGGTTATCATCACACGCAGACCTCTACCACTTGAACCAAGGTAGCACTGCAGGCGAGGCTGGGAGCCAGTGCATCCTGTAGCAATGGGCGACACTCAGAAATCGTGGGGTTTGCTCCAAGTTGTTAAAAGGAGCCAAACAGCTTCACAGCAAGCAGAGCTCTTGAGTAAAGTCAGCCTAGATGAGAAATACCTTTTGTGAGTTTGTTAGGAGCTGTGTGTGACAGAAGGCACTGGGTCTGACAGGCTAAATCTAGCTAGCATCTCCCTCTGTTACTAGCAGGGCTACAGTTGCCTGCCAGAGAGGTTTGGGGTGGGTAGGAAAACCTGGCCAGCTCTGGGGACTGCTTTAATTTCCTGGCACTAATCTTGTTAGGGGCTCTGAGGCAAGGAGGATGATGAAAGGCAGGAGCAACCAGAGTAGCTTTTTCACAAGCTGTGATGCATACAGCCCAAGAAGACACCTGTTAACTGTGGGGTTTATTCACACCCTTAGCGTCTGACACCTCCATTTGCCCAAGCCTCCGCAGCCCACAGTGTGATTCAGAGCAGAAACCAACAGGGATGCTCTGAACTGCCCATAGCAGCAGGTTGTCTGTTTCTGCTGGCAATGCAGGGAGCCTGATCATCTAACTTGGACGCAGAATTTGTGGGCCTAAAAAAGAGAATGTGGCCAATACTCCCATTCCTCCCATTGACTGGTTGCTCCCAGCCCTCCCCATATGTACTCATCAGAAACCAAGCAGTGTGTGTTAGCACATCCATGATACTGAAATCAAACCAGTTGTCTCCCATCAAGATGCAGAACTCAGCTTAACCCTGCCACACATCTTCACACCTGTGACCTGCTCACCTCTCCAAGGCTGCCAGCACAGGACTGCGGTGTGTTGGTGGCCTCCATGCAGAGGAGAGTAGGTCCAAAACACTACTGCATTTTACTTGGCTCGCATGCCTTACTCAATATACTTTACGTATTTATTTTTCCAAGCCTTTTCTGCCCATTAATTAGGACACCTTGATTTTACAAGGCCAGCCCCATCACTCATTTAAATTTACACCCACTAGCTATCAGTGCTCATTATCTTATTACCATGCTGATATTGTTATTACAGCTTAGCCTGGCAATTAATTACTAACCAAAAAAAAAAAAAAAAAACAATTCCAGCAGACTACTCATACAAATCTCATTTAACAAAATATCTTTTGTTTTCCTTTTTTTCCCACTAACACATGCAAGACAACTATAATTTCCTCTGGGTAATAGACTTGCTTCAGCTAAGCCTCTCAGGCCTATATTTCCTTGCTTGCATTTTTGCAAAATTTAATAACAAATGTTAAAAACATTAAAAAAAAAAAATCCAGTCAATAGTGTGTTCGTTTGTCATCTCTAGGTGTCGGGAGAAGAGGCAGGCTTTCACTGATCTGAAACAACTAACACCAAATGCTATGCAGTCAGCTGAGGAAAATCCCTCATTCTTAGGTTAGCTTTCCAAAGCATAGGCCACTCCAGCATCTGGATGCTGAGCATACTTCCATGCGTTATGCAGCCAGCAAGGCATTGCCATAAACTATAAACCTAATGCGAATTTAATATGCAATAATTATACAAACCAGTATTCTGCAAGCTGGGCAGAGACAGGGGTTGGTCACTATTCCCCATTTTCAGAAAATACTAGGACTGACCTCAAAGTAAGAGCAGGTCAGCACTTAGTATCCAAACTTACAGCACACATTTCTAAATCCAATTCCTTTCACTCCTTATTTCAGCAGATTTAATAATGTATTTCCATAGAAAAAAATGCAGAGGTTACTTCCCAGCAGTATGAAAGAACTGAGTATTATTCAGTATCAACTGTAAATCAAGTTCATCATAAAGCACTCAGGAGTGGATTTTGCTCACAGTATTAGATTAGGGATATGGCATATGGCATATCAAGTGATTAAGACTCTAAAGTGTACAGTTAAGGTCTGCTCATAATGAAGTTCTTGAGAATTTTGCAATTAATGGGAGAATTGGGCCTTTCATAATCTATTTAAGTAGAATATATTATGCATTATGATAAGCGCCACAGCAAACAAGCTGTCCAGGCATTTGTTTCCCCTTGGAGCTCAAGAGCCCTCTGGGAAGTGAAGGGTGCCCACTGCTGCCCGTGCCCGTGCCCATGCCCAAGCCCTCTGCCCAGCCCTGAGCTGCCCCCGAGTGCAGTGAGCCCAGCTCGGGTCAGGCTGCAGAGAGGCGGGTGGGCAAGCGGACACCCCGCACAGGTGGCCAAATCCTCCAAATTAAACAGCGGGATTTTTCCAGTGCCCACCTTCTGCAGCCAGACAGCCACCTGCAACAATTATTTGCTTTATACAAAGAGCGTTTGTCGTTCTTCTTTGTGTGCTTTTTAACATTTTGTACGAATGTCTTCATCCCTGGAGCCCAGCTCTTGCACAGTCATGTCCTGCTCTCATTCTTTTCACCGGTAACTTATAAATTCTTGAAAATAAGGAATTTTAATGGGAGTGCTGATTCAGCCTGAACTTTGCTGTAGCAGCACGGAGTGCATTGAAAGGATGAAATAAAAGGACTTTAAAAACTCCAGCTCTGTGTGTCTGATGATTTTCCCTAGGGAACAACCTGGCAAGTTATCTGACAATACCCATCCAGAGAAGCTTTCAGTTTGCCGGTGTGCTGTGCATGCCAATGAAGGCAGGAATAAACAATCCATGCAGCAAAGTGGTGTATTATTTATGCATCGTCACATCCATCTATATAGAAAATTGGCCCTAAATTAAAAAAGCAGGTATCAATACTGCCTACGTGCTGGCTCCCAGGGAAAAGCTTGAAGGAAGAAGTCAAAATATCAGTAATAAGGGCCCTTTTCCTCCTATCGATGTAAACAAACAGCCTGTGCCACTGGAGCAATGTTTATGTTAGCAAATACCCCGAGGTGCTTCACAGAAATCAATCTGCAGAGAAAAATTGCATAAGATAATAAAAATTCAGCAACTCCCAAACCCAAGCCTAAGCCTTACTGCATGTTAGGGGCTGGGGGGTGAAGGGTGAGGAGAGAAATGAGGAGGTCAACTCTTTTAATTTTTCAGAGTGTAGCTCACAAAACGATATGCTCTGAGCCCTGAATACCATGCTGGTTACAACTCAGTTCGATCAAATTCAAGGACAGGAGAAATTGCAGGAGGGAAAGCAAGTAGAACTGGCTACAAGCTGCAGGAATACGTGTTCAGAGGAAACTTCTGCAGTGGAGTGCACTGGGAGGGCACCGCTCGCATGAAAACCAAATGACTTGGCAGGTAATTTTCCACCCTCCTCCTGTGGTCCCTTACTCCCGTTGCAATGCAGCAGGTCCAGTGCATGGCAGCCTGCAAGGAAATGTCGCCCCAGTTCTGTGACCTCAAGAATCTCCACGCCCTGCAGTGACAGTGATATTCACTGATTATTCACTGACCAGGCAGCGAATAAAACAAGGTATTGTCTGTGATGATAACTGGTATGGCTATTCTGCACCTCTGCCAGTGGGTCTAGTGAAAGCAAGTAAAGGCATCAGCTAGCCTTAATTTTAATATGCAGGAAAACCAAAGCTTTGCTCTAATGTTCACCTAGAGTGCCTGGCATTGCCACAGCAGTGGGACTGTCTTTACTCACGGTATCTCCTTTTCTGTCCACCCTGCTCAGAGCCCGGAGGGCTGCAGGCACGCTGTCTCCTTTGGGGCAGGACAGGGCTCGGATCGCTCTGCTACTTAGTCAAATGCAAACCTCTGTATTTGACTTTATCTGCTCTTTAACTTTCCTCCCTGGCTCAAAAATCACAGCAAAGTCAAACCTACAGTCTGCAAAAAGATTGGGAAATTCATTAATGGTTACAAGTGACCCGGAGATTACTCTGATTTGGAGATGCATTGGATGCCCAGGCTTTGAGCTGCTTGCAGTGCCAGAGAGAAACATCAAAATCCAGAGCTTCTGTCCCCAAAGTCCAAACATACCTGAAATCCCACAGACCCTTTAAACATTGGTCCTCTCACTAGCAACATCTGTGGCCCACACATGGTATAAAGTGCAGGTTATGTGTTCCCTGGGGTCTGATATGACGAAGCCTTGTGCCACTCTGCAAAACGGGAAAAGAACTGGAAGTGAGCAGAGTGGCGTGAAACAGAGATGAAGAGACAATGTCTCCTCTGAACAAGAGGTGACTGTGCTGCTGAAATAAATGGTCAAGATTTTGTTTGGTCATTCAACTCCTCCAACTCTATAAGAAGTCTCAGAAGTTTTTTCTGCTCAAACATGCCCCCTGAGGTTTTTCAGTTATGACAAAAGGCAAGGATGGTGCTGCTTCTAGCACTGTCAGAAAACCCATGAGAACTCATGCCTTCTTACCAGACCCCTCTTATTACCAAACCTAGTCAGAAACTAGATATTTGGGGGGGCACGAGGAGGGTTGAGGTTAAGGAGAAATGATGGAAACTTTCTTTTCAAACATCAAACTTGTTTTCTGTGCCAATTATGAATGAAGATTGAAGTTGGCTTTTGTTCTATTGATTGGAGAAGGGAATGATGGGTGAAACATAGTGGAAAGGACGTGAGATTTTTACAGAGCTGCTCACATATGATTGATTCATATCACTGAGATTTAGAAGGCTAAAGAAAATCCATACAAAGAATTGGGAGGGTTTTCCAGCTCTCAGAGACCATCAAGGCCATGAATGCATTACTGCTTTTTGAAAGAGAAAAACCCAAACATTGTAAGGAGCCCTTGGACTCTAGCATTTTTAGCTGAACTACTCTTTCTGTAGATTTTAGATTTCCCCTTGTATTATCTGTCCTTCATTTGATCATGCAGCATATCTAGCAAGAGACCAGAGGTTTCTTTGGGCAGTCAATTCCCCAACACCCTGGTAGACTCTCCTACCCACACGCACCAGGAACTGGTCTAGCAAAACCCACACTACAGCACTGCAACTGAGTGCAGGAAAAAGGAAGCTTTAGCCCCCATTGTCTGTGGATTGCCTACAGCAGGGCTGTGCCACATCTGCCTTCTCTTTTGATAAATTTTTGCAGCCAGCCAAGTTTGAGGACCAATTTGATTTTCCTGCAAGTGTACTGTTTGGCCAGTCTGCCTGCCCTTCCTTTCCCCCTCTGCACTAAAACCAGTTAACACTGGAGAACAAAAAAGCAGAAGTGTTTCATAATAAGTTTCTCTAAGACTGGATTCACAAGCTAGTTTGCCCCTTAGCAGTAGAAAAGCTATTTGTCCCTAAAATGCAGTAGTTAAACCCAGTTTACAGCATGGTGTAATTTTGGAGAGGGGCAAGATGAGCTGCATGGGTCTTGTCCTAGCTGTTAGGCCGTCATCTGAAAACTACATCCCAGGTGATCTGAGAGATGGCATTTATGTATGCAGGAATCTTTTCCTAGTGGTGATCGCTGAGTTTGCCTTGGCTGAGACACATGGGGTCAGGGCTGGCCACAAGAGGCTGCCAGTGAGACCTTTGATATTGGTATCTCAGATGGTTCAATGCCTCCATGCCTGAGGATCCCAAAGCATTTCACTGGTTTTGCTGAGGGGACAATAATGGCAGAAACCATTCAGCACACACCTGAAAAGGAATCAGAGCAATCCCCAAAATCTTCCTGAGCATCTGGGGAGGAGAGGCACCCACACAGGGCTCTAATTGTTCTCTGCCACAGCTACCAGCTCTTACTATTTAAAGCAATCAGAGATTTACATCAGGAGACTTTAAATATAGAAGTAATTTTGTGTAAACTCTTGCCTTTATTGCAGCTCTGAAAGGAGAAGGGAGGGAAATGCCTTTCTTTTTTTAGACTTGGCAGGAAACAAGCAGTTAAATAAGCGAATACTATAAAATGAAAATCTTAAAGTGATTACAAATATGAAAGGAGTGAATACCAAATTGAAACAGCCGTTTAATCAAGATAAAGCACTGAAATCCAGCAATTGGCCTCCTTCCATGATCCTGTAGAGCTGCGCAAAGGAGGCAGCTTACTGTAACATTACCAATCTCAGTTGCTCTCTGCTGACTGCCGGTACCCAAACGTCTTCCACCCTTTGCAGCTTTTTACATGCAAAATGCCTTCCTTTATGGATCACCCTTGATGTAAAGTGGCTTTAATTATTCAAGAACTGAAATAAATGTGAAAAAGTAATTGCATTTTAATTGCTCTAATAATGGCAGGAAGCTGCACTGTGACTTAAATACTGAGAAATGAAGAGTAAGACTGTGTTTGCTAAGATGCCGTTCCTTTAAACACAGCTTCTCTATTTTGTCCCAGTCTCCCCTCTTCCCCCCACCCCATCACCAGTCCCACCAGTGTATGCCAGGTTTATTCTTAAACTCCCGAGATGGTTTGGTCTGTTAGTCAGTGATATCTACAAATGGGAGCTGTTTACCATAAGCAATTTTAAGGTTGAGGGATTTTCTTGTAATTTACCGATACCAGTCTTAAGTGCAGCTTATCACCTTGAGATGCCTGCTTACCCTAAGCACCTACAGACCGCGCAGCAACAGCCCGTCGGCTCCCACAGTGTGCTGGAGGCTGCAGTGAGGACATTTCATGGCAGGGAAATGGCATTGCTGAAGACACAGATCCCAGTGCCTGGCACAGATCCCAGTGCCAGCAAGGCACTGACAGCCCCTTCCAGGGGGAAACATGACTGTTTTTCCTTGGCCTATGCAATCAGCAACATAAAGCCCCCAGGATTCGGAAATGGGAGGGGAGGGCATCAAAAAGCATTTGTTTTCTACTCGCTGTACTTTCTGTGTCCATTACGCTAAAGCACAGGTGGGAACAAACCCCGCCAGCCAGCAGCAGTGTGAAGTGACATCGCCACGCAGCCCTGGGCCAGGAAGCATCAAGACCTGAACTAGGCTGACATTACCACCACTTCGGAAATTAGTGTGAAACCCATTGATCGATACCCATGTGTCACCTCTGTATGTCTCAGTTATCACAAAGATGTTTTTTCTTTCTGCATGAGGAAGTTTTCTGCTTTTGTTGCCATCTCTGTCACAACAGGAGCTTTAATCCCTCACACCAGCTACCTACCTCAAACCAGAGCGCTCGCTCTCTTGCACACGATTCCTCCTGTGACTGCACCACCCGGCAATATAAAGCCAGACAGAACGAGCTCAGAAAAGGAAAAGACGCAGGTGGAATATAGAGTGAGGCTATTGACTTGTTGTGGCAGACACTGGCTGGAGTCAGTTCCAGATGTGAGCTGAACAATAACTAAAATCTTATACTTTTATCATGTTTTAACGTATATGGAGAGATGTCCAAACAATTGCTTTCAGTGAATGATTTCAGGCAGTCATTAGCCTCACACAGAGAGAATAACACAGATAAATACACAGGCAAGTCTATTGTAAGCAGACGAAAGTTATCAAAACAAATTTTAAGAATCAATCTAATATATAGGGGGGAAGCAAACTCCATTTTAAGTCCTCCTCCCTCTCCTACTCCCTCTCTTTATTCCTATTCCTCTTTTTCTTTCAATGCTTATGATGCTCAGTACAAGTTCAGTACTGATGGTTGCAATGCAGCATTTCCATAAGCAGCCCACAGAAAAGCCTGAGGGTTATAATGATGTTACTATTGGGGTAGCTTATTTTTGCTGGAAGAATCATTAATTCAAATTGCAAATCATAATAGAAGCAAATTACCTTATTTATTAATTAATTGCTCATCTAAATCAAAGTGAAAATATGCCAGATATTGGCTATGCCTGAATAGGCCCTGCTTTGGGAGTATTTGACTGCAGCAAGTTGCACAAAGCAGTTCCCACCAGGAATGAAACAGGAAGGGAACTGTAAGTCACATTGTGCCCTTGCTCGTGCCTCCCGGTGTCCAGGAGACTTCCAGCCCTGATGGTGCCAGCGCCCTGACTGGGGGAGCCAACTCCTCTGTGCAACACCAAATCCAACATACTGTACAAAGGCTGCTGCGAGATGAGAGAAAGCTTATTGAAGAAAGATTTTGTTAAAAGCAATAATGAAGTAAATATTATAGACATTCTTCAGCCCCATGCAATGGGAACACCACCATAGTTAAGGCTGAATTACAATTTGCATTCAAAAGCAGGATGAAATTACTGCACATTTCAATGAATGAAATTAATCTCATGAATTAGCATATGTTGCTGTGAGACAATTTCCAGTTTCAGAGGAAGCTGAATCTTGTGTGTATGGCTTTAAAAATAAAATCTTTTCTGGTTTTTTTTTTTTTTTTTTTTTTTAAGGAAATACTCTCAAATTTTCCTCCCTTAAAACTTTGCCTGCCTTCCCCACACACCATCAGGGAGTCCTGCCCAGGGGGAAACCCCAGGTCTCAGCTGGGATATGGGAATGCTGTGCAGCCTCTAAACATTTTTTTCTGAGCAGTCCTCACAGGATAATTATGGGACACTCACTGGGGTTTCAATTTCACTGTTAATTAGACACGTTAGAGCTGTGTCTGTTTAGCACCCTCACAAGAAACATCCCTGCCACTGATTTAAAGACGCTTCAAGCACAGGCAAGATTTTCTCCCTCTAGATAGAGATTAGGCCCTGTTGCTGGCTGGACCTTCTGAAAACTCACCTACGTGCTGCAAAAGCCCCCAAAGTATTTTTCACAACCTCATTAAATGACAAATCACCTGTAGTAACTGTGACATATTCAGTCACCTGAAAAAAAGGGTGCTGGCACGATCAAGCAGGGCTGCAAAACTGGGCTTAGTCTCACACAAACAAGCTTTCTCACAAGGCACCTGTACTTCCTGCTCCTTCAAATACAAATAAAATACCTTATTGTTACCATTAAAAATTCAGCACCTATACTGTTTAAGCCATCAAACCTATTGCGAACAAAGTGCTAACATATTTTAAAGTAATGAACCAAGCACAGTATCTAACAATGAGGCCATTGCATTGTTCTTGGCAAGTGCTGTAGAAGGATGAAATTATATTTGTGACAAGGGACATCACTGGATTTGAATATCAGCTCTATTAAACAGAAAACAGCAAATGCATTGGCTCTACACCACCACCTGATAGTGTGCTGAGGAAAGTATTTGGTATGGTCAGTAGGTAAAAACCGAGCAGAATAATTCTCCTTATGCTGCCTCCCCAGGAAGCTGCAGAAGTAACATGCATTTACAAGGAAATTCAAGTGAAACTGTGGAGATTTATTCTGTGAGAATTTTCCTTTCTTCATGGTAGTTATTTGGGGTCTCTCTTCAGTTTCACATTAAGAAAATGATTATTCAGAGGGGAAAATACCATCATACAGATGCCACGGTGCAAACAGTAACTTTTGGAGGAGTAAAACTTTATCATCAGAGAACAAGGCATTTAGTTTACTAGTGAACAGCCAGGAAAATGTGACAGCTAGAGAATAAAGAATAGCTGTCATGGGGTGAAGCCACCTGTAGCACCAACATGGGCTGATTGTGCAGCCACCACAGACCCTCCTGATGCTTTCAGCAGGCTGTGTGCAGTCTCTGCCACCCACAGAGGAAGCAGTCCAGTAGTCTTTGGCAGGAGAAGCAGGGCAGAGCTGAAGTTAGCCCTGATTTCTTTACCCTTGGCTAAAGCTTTCCAAAGGCCAAGCAAAGCCCACCCTGCTAAAGGGTAGTTTGGAGGGCTGTATGTTGCACCAATACTCCCTAAATTTAGCTTCACCATCTCAAGAGAAGCTGGTGTATTTTTCTAGTCCTCTTCACCTCATCAGGTTGCCATCTCCAGGGCAGAGACCCTTCAAAGACCCATGCCAGCCTCAGCCGGCGACCATACTCCATATTTCAGAGACTGGTCTAAGGCCATTCTATAGCCAGACCTCAGACAATTTTGGTGAAGAGAACACTTTTACAGAAGGCACTGTCAAACTGTCAATGGCCTCATGACACAGCGGGTCCCTCGGACCCCAGCCACCCTGGAGCAGTGGATGGGGATCAGCAAAACCAGGGCAGTAGTGTGCAGCAGGGTGAGCCTCACTGCCCTTCCAAAGGAGCAGGCAAAGAGAAGGGAGGTTAATTAGTTCATGCTTTTAATTAATTTGCCGTTCCTAATAGATGCTACAGATGCAATCCTGAAGTCTTGCTTATTGACAGGGTAAATTTATTATGTGTTGAATGGGCAGCATATGCGCTCCCAACCTGCTGTGCCCACATGTGCACAGAGCTCCGGTGAGCTGTGTCTCACTGGCAGATACTATCCTGGTCTCCAAGTGTGGCCCACCCTCCCATCTTCAGGCTGACCATTAATCCAGTCTCAGATGGACTCCTCTACACAGACCGCGACGGACTCTGAATGTCTGTGCATGCACACCGCTGGGGTTGGTTGTTGGTGTTGGAAACGCTCATGTTCGAGTCCGTCACCTTTTCTTTCTTGCTGCAATCTCTTTGGCAAAGGAGGGAAGGAGTTATCCATCGCCACAGCAGAGCTCCGACCTCGAGCAGACCTGCAGTGGGGCAGGAGTGGACTCGCTTTCCCCTCCGTGCTCTGGGCTGCCCACACCAGCACTGCTCATGCCACCATACAAGTCCAGCACTCCTGCTCCTGCCCTGATTGCCCAGCCTCCCAAAGCACAGGCTCTGCCTTAATTTAAAGCATGAGAGGCGTCTCACTGAACATAAAGAGATGCCTCTGGGTTTGAAATCAATCCCTTAGGCAATGTCTGCAGGACCAGGCTTCTGGTTTACAGTCAGCACAGGCAAGGAGGCAGGCGCTCAAATCCTGTGAGAGTTGTACCACAAAATAACAGAGTTTAGCCCCAGAAATTAGTGGCTCTCCACCCTGAAATATCTGCCATGCTTCCTGGAGGCTGAGGTATTGCAGTTGCTTACAGACAAGCCGGTGATGCACTAGATCTGTGTTTTAGCACAGGGCAGCTGCTCCCTTAACATCACTGAGAGAGATTAGAAATACAGTGTCAGGTGAAGAGTGAGATTTTTGCTTCTTCCTGGCTGTGTGAGGGGGAGGACGGGAGAAAGAAGAGGTGAGAGAATCAGACCTGAATGTTTCCAGCAATAATATATAGCAAATCTCGGTGGCACACACAGAGGGGTCTCTGGCATCCATGTAGAGGAGCTTGTTTGAGACAGAAAGCTGGCCTCAGAGGCTGTTGAATCGGCTGGGAATATTGATGTGATTAACAATGATTTGATTTGGAAATCAATGCAAGGGAGATTGTTTGCTTGCTTTGTCCAATTTAGTCCATGAAATACTAGCTTCAATACAGGGAGAAATTCAGCCGAAGCAGGAAGGGGATTTTGAGGAGGGGTGGAGTGGGGAGTGTTTGTTATTTTGTCAGACATCCGTCTGGATTCTAGATGGTGAAAACTTGAGCATTCAATCAAATGTTTTATATGTGTCTATAATAATCCAAACAAAGGAACAGCTGACAGCTCATGATCATTTAAAGATAGAGCGATTTCTATTTAGCAAGCTTGTGACTGCATTTTCTGTATCTACGTGCAAGGCTTCCTAATCATAATGTGGGTTTTGTTACAATTTGGCTGCAAATGAAACACTGAATTTACAGGAAACCCAACAAAAACACTAAGTCTTTAAGAGGAATATTAAGAAGCCATTCTCCTGGGTTGCAGAGCAAAGAGGCTGCATATGCACAGCCATTAAGGGTTGCTGGGTATAAGTTGTTGGGCTTATATCCTAACCCGATCTATATTTGTAGAAGTCTTGTGATAATTCATCACAGATAATTTGTATTAGAAAGGAGAGAAGCATTTTTCAAACTTTAGTCCCAGTAAATTGTCTCTTCTGCTTTAGCTCCAGGGAGCTTCTGCCAATAGCTTCTGGGAGCAGTGCAAGCATCCCTGGGTGAAGTTTTTGTCATGTGCGCTGGGAAGCAAATTGGTAGTTGATAAATGGTCTCTCCTAACATGAATATGATTTTTCAAATATGTGAAAAGCTCACTGATGAAATCCTAGACCC
This sequence comes from Anseranas semipalmata, assembly GCA_013399115.1. Lineage (NCBI taxonomy): Eukaryota > Metazoa > Chordata > Aves > Anseriformes > Anseranatidae > Anseranas > Anseranas semipalmata. Next base: position 42,703 of record VXAA01000265.1, read on the forward strand.
CATCTTAGGGTCTGATTCTGCCACATTAATTTCGCTGAGCAGCCACTTGTTCCACAGAAACTGCTATAAAAATCAACACAAGAAGAAACAGCAAATGGCACATCAGAACTGAAAGCTCATCATCTTAGTATTGCCCTTGGGAAATTTATCCTCCTAAAAATGGCAGCTTTGTCAGTTATGATGTAATTATGTCATCACTCACTGTGGAAAACTGAGGTTTTGCCCTCTCCAACACCATTCGACAGGTTACTCATACCGCTCTAAAATGTTTGGCCTCTCCACTTAGTTACTTTGGAGCTGCAAGACTCTCCCTGGCTTGAATCAAGATTAAATGTTCAACATTCACTGCATTCTGAACAAGGAAATTTTATGAAGTATGATAATGGACAGCCCTGCCTTTTGCATGGGTGCTTCCCACAGCCATGGATTGGCCCAAGCTGGTGAAGACCACAGGAGATTGCAGGAGATGAGCTGTACCAGGCAGTGTTGCCTACGGCAGACAGAGCTGGCTGCCGATTCCCTCCTTCCCTTGCAGCTTCCAAGGCAGCACCTCTCTTCAGGTACCAGTAGAAGTGGTGGAGGCTGTTTGCTCCACTGCTGGAGGCTGTGCAAGTTGCCTGTAATTCTTGTGGGGCAGAGAGCTGAGAACTGGCTTACTCAACAGTGCAGAAAGGAACAGAACTGCCTGTATGGCTTATTGGAGTCGCCTATCTCTTGGATACCTGCTGTTGAGTCTGCTCACATACATCCCTGGCATGCTTATCCCCTTGCCATCCTTAGGGCCAACTTCTCCACAGTAGCCGTTCTCCTTAAAGACTCAAACATCGACCTCCTCAGAAAGCCCCCATCATTTGGTCCAGTCCTTGATCTACCAGGAAGAAAGTATTTCCTTTTGAAACAGGCTCTGTCCACCATGTTACCAGCATGACTACAGCATGTTATGTCAGCCTGGACTCCTCTGACAGAAGAGTCCCACCAGCTGGAGGCACCTCAGCACCTTTAGGCAGCAGGACCGCTGCAGCTCTGCTTTCTGTCACAGCACACAGACTTCCCCTTCAAACAGCTCTGGAAAGTTGCAACAGCTATGGATCAAAGCAGGTGCCAGAATATAAGCTTATAGAAGATGCTCTGCTGCTTAGAACAGATTAACACATTTTACATACAAAAGCACTGAAAGGAAACATTGTGTTACTCTATATTTGGACACTGGGCAATACCAATATAATCCAAAAGGAAGCAGAACAATCACCAGTGGAAAATGCCATCAGCAGTGAGGCTGAGCCCAGACTGCAGCAGTTAGCAAGTTAAAATGATTACAGCAGTTTGGGCTGTGATCACCTTGGACCTCACAGGTTTTTCACTAACCTTTTTTCTGCGCTAAATTCTTCACGTTGTAGACAATTTCAGTAGTGATTCAATTCACTGCAGTCTCCTCCATGAGTCATTACTGAAGCAACTCTTAAATAAATGTTTAGCATTTTAAACAAATGGTTCTACCTTTTGAGATGGGATGCAAACTCCAGCTGGTCACAAGTAGATAATCAGACCAGTTCTCACAGGTAAGATCCATCTAAATCCACTGATGCATTCATATTTAGGCAGTTCAGTGCTACGCTTCAGCCTCTTTGTGCAGCTCTATTCAGTGAGGGTCTTTATCTCCCTGCCTTATATTGTAATACTTAGATGTCCTTGTTCACATAAAAAGAAGACCCCACTGAGTTGGACAGTGGCCATAGCTTTTCAGACACCCAAAATAGCCCCACCATTGACATTATTAACTAACTGGAGTAGTTTTGCAGTACAGGCAGCAAAGAAGACTGTTTTGTACATGGAGAATGAGCATTCTGGGGTGCTTCTGTGCATCGTGGAAAGGCAGCTCTACTCATGGGAGTGCAGTGCTGGGTGAGTTGTTTCTATTTCTGTTGCATGCTCTCCCAGCAGAGCACCTGAAAAGCTGCTTTCTTCCCTTCTATCTCACCAGTATGGCTGGCCAGTGGCAGTCACACAGAACAAGCTCTCACGGCACACCATCCCTCCACAGTGCCAAAGCCCTTCAGCCTCTGTGTCAGCCTGAACCAGATAAAGTCTTTCTTTGGCCAGAATCAATATAGCCTCTGCCCCACCTCCGCACCCGTGAGGATGGTCTGCACCAGGCCTGGGCTCAGGCAATCGACTCTGCAGCTCAGTACCAAGGTCAGCAGCTATCCAGGCTTCTAGACAGGCCCAGCTGCACTTAATTCCAACACTATTCAAATCTAATAACACCACTGCCTGTAGAGCAATAGCTGAGCCATATCCAAACTTTGTGTGTGTGTGTGAGATAAACACTACACAGGCTCTCGGCTTGACTATTAAGGTGTTTGCCCTGTTCTTACCAGCATCAGCACTGCTGACGAAAAGCAAGCAATGCATTTTAATAAATCTGGAGAGCTGTGTTCGGCCTTCCAAGTAGCTCTGCAGTCAGCTTAACGAAAACGAGCCACGCACTGCTGCAAACCAGGCTTCTTGGGGATGGGGGAAGGCGATGAAGCAAATGTCTCTGAGGTTCAGATGAGCAATCTTCTGTGCAGACAGTCCCTGAAGCAAAGGCAACTGCAGAGCTGTTCTGATTAAACAAGCCTGAGATCACTGAATTTCTTCTCCTGCAGAGACCAGGGAAGGAACAGGACAAATTCCCAGTACCAGTCCATGGAAGTAATGGTTCTGAGATCACCCCTTACAGACTCTGCCCCCTTGTTCCAATGCCACGTGTAAATTCTCTGCAAAAACTCAGATTCTTAAAGCAAACACATTCCCCCTTTACAAATTCTATCTGCAGAACTAACTAGCAAATATTCACTCTGTTTTTTTTCCCCTTAAAATGTCTGACAGACCCTTAGGGTCGCACCTTCCCACATCCCCTCCCGCGCCCTTTCCCTTCCTCACAGAAGCGCCACGTTTAAGCGGGCCCGAGCCGGGCCCAGCCGCGCGCCGCCCCGCAGCCACCTCGGGCATGGCACCGCCCTCAGCGCCGTGCGGGCCCGGCCTGGCCGCTGCAGCCTTTGCCGTTACGTTCCTGCCCTCTAGTGCGCGAAACGAGCTTCTCAGCTTTTCCTGCTGCTCTGAGCAAAGGGAGGAAAAGCCCCCAAATGTGAAATGGGTTTAAGAGTTTTCGAGTTGCGGCCGTACCTCGCTCCCGCCCCACGAGTAGGAGCGGGCCGGGCCTCCCTCAGTGCTTCTGAAGTAGCGGGGCCAGTTGGCAGACCATAGATCTTCAGCGGCTTCCGTGAATGTTTGTTCTGCTCAAATAAATACACGCATTTTCAGTTTCTCAGCCGTTTTTTGAGGAGTTTGCATCAGAGAACTAAGCTTTATCACAAGATTTCTCAGACCTCAGAAGGGGTTTATATGAAGCTGGTTTTATTTAACCAGAAGTTCAGAGAACTTTTTTTCCCTGGTGGACATGAGCTCTAAGGTTAAGGGGAAAGAGGCAAATCCCGGAAGGAAAGCAAAACAAAACAGTAGAGATACGGGGCTAGAGTTTCCCACATGTCTAGCCAGGAAGGAGCAATTACAGGCTAAAAGAATTGCAGAGAGGAATTTCAAAGTTACCAAACCCCCAGCAGTTAACATATACTAGGTATAAACCCTATTGATGCAAATTTCCCAGCATCATTCCCAGTTGTCATTGTGTACGCTTTCTCCAACTGCTAAAAGAAGCCAATTTGACTTTAAAACCAACCAGCAAAACAGCAAGACATAGCAAGGTATGCCGTAACTCCTAACTTAACTCCCCGACTGCCTCTTTGTGAGTCAAAACGTTTTCTCTTAAGCCAGAAATGTTTGGCTCGTGGTATGACTGCCTCAGTACAATGTCCTGAAGTAGAGGGCGTTAATGCTATTTTAATCCACAGTTTGGCATTAATCCTGCCATACCCACAGCATATGGATGACAGGGCAGTGAGGCCTGGTATGTCTGCATGCTGCACGTGGTAATTTCCAGAAAACGCAGACAAGCTTTAATTCTTGGGGCTGGCCAAGTTATTCTCAGCAGAAGATCCAGTGGAAGAGACCATGGACGTGACTGGATGACATCCCTGCAGCCCTGTGCCTCCAGCCTCTTCCACATTGCGCTGCTCTATAACAGACCATGTTGGTGTGCAGCGAGGCTGGGTACCTCAGCTCAGCTTAGTTCATCCCTTTGAGTTCACCTCCATGCCAAAGGCATGCAGGGCTGTGCAAATCCTGTGAGATGGAGGTGTACTGAGATAGGGAAATGTTACAGCATTGAACTGCTAAAGCCTAGATCCAGCCCCAAACCTAAGCCATGCATCTCCTTGCCTCACAGCACATTGCAGAGTCTAAACTAAATATTCCTTAAGATCCCACCCAGCCTCATTTTTTTTGATCCTAACTTCCTATAGAACCAGAAGTTTCTCCTCCCAAATGAATATAATTTCAGCCCCTTTGGCAGCTTTTCCAGTCTCTATTACAGCTTCACAACCCCAAGCAAAGCATGGTTGCTTTAGTACAGTCAATGGACTGCAAAGTTTCATCATTTAATTTAATCTCTTTCACAGTCGTGCTATTCCCCGTCTAGAGCCCTGCCTATCTAATAGGCATATATTCTTCAGTGTCCTGGTCCCATCTCGTCTGATCACAGCAGTAGATGTGGCATGTAGATCAGACACTGGATGCTCATTGTGCAGGGAGGAGCATGGAGACAATGCCAGTCACCTGTAATGCAGAGTGGGAGGGCTGCAGGGTGTTGAACATTTCCCATCCCTTGGATGTTTTCTCTTAGATGTATTGTGAGACGTGATCGATTCAACTCTTCTTCTACAGATTAGTATAAAGAAACACAAAAATCCTCTTTGAATACCTTGATAACACCTCCTCAGCTGGCTCATCATTACCTATTGTGAGGCATTTCCAAAAAAAGAACATTTCACTGTGTGGGTCAGGAGTAAGCGCAGTGGTACAGACAAAAGGTGATGATGCTCCATTATACAGACTTGTGCTAACTGAAGAGCATGCCTGTCCACACCTCAGGTGTCTTCCAGCAGCAAACCAGCAGCTTCAAACCTGCCCAGGTAAAAAACAAGCAAGAGCGACAAGGCAGGCATGCTCCCACAGTGGCTGGAGGCCACAAGTTCTATCACTCAGAGCAAAGTTCCCTGCTACAGCACTGGGAGCTTCCTAGCAAAAAGCCCTCGCTGCTTCAGCTGTAATTACGCAAATCCCTTTGACAAGTTTGTGTCAAAACCATTGGTCAAGAACCAGTATTAATGAGACCTAATCCACACTTCGGAGGCACCAGAACATAACACCACAGCTCAGGGGGTTTAAGGCAGCAGAGTGCACGTCTCAGCAAGGCTTCTTTAATTTTATCCACATGATTTTGAAGGTGCATATGTGCAGAGAAAACGAAGAGGGAAGAAAAAAGAAAATTAGTAGCTTTATGAATTTAACCCTTCCAAGGTGCAGCTAACACATCGAGCTGCCTGTGAGGTTAAAACCTATTGTGGCTGTGCCTAGCCAAACTGCGAGTACCCCCTGTGAATTTGTGCCTTTGAGAAGAATTGTTGAAATATGATTGAGGTGCTAAATAAGCCAACTGCAAGCACATCTATTTGCTTCTCCCAAAGGGGCAGACACCTGGAAACTGCATGGGCAAAGGGCTAAGTAAACTACCTGAGTTATTTACTGTGGAAAGGCAGAGACTGGCAATGCATCAGCCCAGCCAGCCTAATCCATACACGACAAGTTTCCATGCCCTTCCACCATACCATCACAAACACAGCCACCTGCTAGCAAGAGCAGGAGGCCAGGTACAGGCAGGAGGAACAGGTGGCTGAAAAGTGCCCCAGGTCGTGGGCTCTCAAGAGTTACAGCAACCAGAGGAGTCTTAAACAAAAACAAGACCAAAAGAAAAAAAAAAAAAACACAAAAATCAACAACAAAAAAAAACAATAGAGCTAAGCAGCAGCTCTCACAACAAAAATGCAGTTCCAAAATTAATGAGATTTTGATAACCTCCTTTAAAAATGGAATATTTCCATTTTAAAATGTACAAAGACTAAAATCTTCATAAATATCCTATTAAGAAACTTCTGCTGCTGTTTTAGAGTTTCAATTGAAATACAGTGCATGAAGGTTGCCATAGCTACAAGCAAATTTTTAAATAACTGTTTTTCATCAGAACAGCTGCAGCATCATGCAGAACGGAGGGTGAAGTGGGGAAGCTGGAAGGAGTCCGACCAACTTCAAGCTCCTAATCAAGCAACTCTGAGATCTTCACAAACACAGCCTAGAAACTTTTAATGTGCTTTCTGCTTTTTTAAGAAAATATTGCCCTTCATTATTTGGCAGCACCCCAGCAAATGCTGTCAGCGCTGCATGAAATCTCAGTCAAGAGAAAAGCTTTGTTTTCATGCTGGAAAAGATAAAAAATTCCACTGCTAAAGCCCTGCCATGCTAAAGCCCAGACACTGAAGGCTGCGCTGTGGCCTCAGGTCTGCTCTGGAGGGCTTTCTGCTTGAACCGGTTGATTGGCAGCAATGTGCCCAAAAATGCCACAAGAGCCACAGATATCCATATCCAGGAACAACCCTTCCTAGTCTGAGTTCGCAAAAGAGAACAAAGAAAGGAGGAAATGTGAAAAACAAGCAAAGCTGTCAAATGCTAACAGGATGCTTTTGAAGGGGGGCTGTGGTTTAGGTGGTCCTGCCACCTGTGGCATTCATGATTTGTGGGCATCAGGGAGACATTTTCCTCTCTTGCAAGGTTTCTCACTAGCAGGAATCGGCAGAGCAACTTTCTGAGCAGCAGTACAAGCAAAAACTGGACATGTCCGCACTGTATGCATCTGTTCAGAGGAGGGCCAGGCTATGGAAAGCACCAACAGCCTTCTTTATACTCAAGCCTTTCAACCAGTGATATTAACTATGGCAAAATTCCTAGAAAACTTCAGATAGATTCATTTTGTGTCCTCAGCCAAGTATGTCCCTGTGTCTCAGTCTATAAAATGAGAATAAATAAAGAATAAAATTTCTCACAGGAGTACAAGGAGACTCAAACACAATAGTAATTGAATTGCTATCTATAGAAAGTGGAAATGCATGGCTGGGTTATCTTTTTTTCCTAAACAAATTAATAACCATTATTTAATGCAGTATTGTGAATCTGCATGAATCATCCTAGTGATGGCTGTTCTTACCCAAATTGGTTCATTTGTCTGTAGCCTGCTCCTAAGAGGTACCCGCACAGCACTCTGCAGGCACTGCCCGATCCTTCAGCGGCACCGCACGACCAAGGGCTCTGCTGCTACGCCTGCTCCTGCACAGTGATGGAGGTTTACAGGTAAGCAGCAGATACTAACCCATACAGACATATCTGGCGGGCAACTTCTGTTTATTTAAAATCTAATTTAAAAGTTTCTTTATATCTTGAAATGAAACAGCCACCTTTCCCAATGACTTTACATGTGTTTGTTCCAAAGCATATAGTATTTTCAACAGGTGGTAAAGAACAAGTTGGGGTGGGGAGGTGGGGAATAAAAGAAAGACAGAGGAAAATAAATGTGAGAAAAGTTAGAAAAAGCCTGAAAAAAATTACAAAAAATGGAAGTTGAAAAATCCTAGCTTTGCAGGTTCTTCTAACAAATGACATTCTTTGACCATTTCCAAATATCCCTAAATGCTGAGGCAGTGTCATTCCTATCTTTAGCACAGAAAAGAAAGAGAGGTGAAACAATCTGTCCCTCACATTGCAAACTAGACACTTAATGGCAGCCAGAGGCATCTCAGTGCCCCAGCGCGTTTCAGCTGTCTGTGTCCAGCGCTTCTCCCCAGCTCGGCAGTGAGCATGCAGAAAATGGAAAGTAAGGGTGACTACCAGAGAGACAACCTAGCAAATATCTTTCAGGGTAACTTTAACCTAATGTAAACTGAAAAAGCATCTCTTTGCCAGTGCAAAAATAGGCTGGTAGAGCAGCATGGGGGATGCCAATGAGCAGAGCTTTCTGTACTTGAGTACGTGCATTGTATCAAAGAGAGAGACTTTCCAGGATGTCTGTAAGTATCAGCTTTTCTGATGTAGAGGTTTTTAAAAAAAAAAAAACTGAAGATAAAAAAAGCACAACCTGCTATATGGTTGGGCTGCCAGAAAAACAGATTGTGAGTCACTGAAAACTGGTGACCTTAGCCAGCGTATTGCAACTCCATAGCTTTTAAGCCCTGCTGTTTCTTTACCAAGGCAGAAGAGAAGCTTGTCAAAACTGTAGTTTCCATATATACACATGCACACATTAAAGTGCTATTTCTCTCAGCTGTGCAGACATCAGGATTACTGAACCTGACATAAACTCATCATTTTCCTGGAAGCAAAAAGGGATGCTAGCCAAAAAAGAGCTGCAGTTGGCAGCAGCTACCTCGTCTTGGGGTACCAAAGGGTAGCAAGCAGAGCCATCTCTAGAGGAGTGTGCAATGTGCAGTCACTCATTTGAAAAGGCCTAAGATCATTTGCTGAGCATAAACACCTGTCTGCAGCCTGCACTCACTCCTCTCTCATCAGCATTCACCAGACAAGGCATGCACAGTATCAAGAAGAAAGGCAGAGGCTTAAGAAGATGATGGCATGGGAGGCAGCAAAAGGGAGCAGTGGTTGATGTCGCTGGGCACTTTTCTCACCTTACCTGCAACGCAAAACATGCGGGCACCCCCAGCCCTGCGTTCCTGCTGCAGCAGTTCCTCGCTATCTGGCTGCCCCTGCCTGCTCCCATCTGCATGTTGCTTCAGCATTTGTTTCCATCCTGCTGTTGAAGTAGTGCACAAGCCCATCCAGCATTTATAAGGTTTTCTTTTTTTCACCAGATTCAAACTATCTTGAAGCAGTGGTCCTGGGGAATAAGCTACAAAAACTACCCCACAAAATACAGGGGGGGACCACAGGAGAGATGCCCCAGAGAAGGAGGGGATCACCAAGCGGGGACAGAACTTCAGCCAAGGGAAAGGGGAGGCACGGTGTGACCCTGTGGCACGCTCCTACTAACAGGCGAAGGGTGGAGGTGTTTGTCTTCATTTGTTTGTTGGGAATAGAAAGCAGAAAGCCACAACTGAAATACAACAGGCATGCAACAGAATTCAGGGTTGTTGCCTCATTTTAAAGGTCTGGACTCTCAGTTTATTCATCTGCAAAATGCAGGTGGTCCGGCTGCTCTGCCACAGCTGTGCCAGGAGAATTCAGCCCATTGCTTTATTCAGAACAAAATACACAGACTAAGATCTGTGAATAAGCACCAGAAGGTGGCATAGATCAGCTTGAAAAAGATAGAGAGGGGTAATATTTTTAGTAAATGCTTTACTTGCCCCAAAATCAAGTTTCAAATCTACAGCAGTAGTAGCCAGTACAGCTGAATTCACCTGAATGATTCTGCAAAGAGAAAAAAAATACAATGAAAAATCAAAATTTCACTCTGAAATTAAACATTTAGAGGCCTAGATTAAAAAGATCAGTTTCTTAAGTCAGGGAACAGGAGAAGCTGAGAGAATCCTTCAGAAGAGATGCCCCTCTAAGAGCCATGAAGCTGTCACTGCTGGTGCTCATGCTCAAAGCTGGCAAATTCAGTAAGGACCCGTATCAATCGGCACACACAGCACATCGCACGCCCGGGGGCATATCAGGAACTGAATCACTGAGTCGCCTTTGGCACCGTGACACAGCTGCACTGCTGCGGGGAGCTGGGCAGCACGTGTCCTGCACAGGCTGGGGCTGCCTGAGGGCCCCCGGGTTACAGCGGAACAGGATCAGCGCGAGTACTGCAAGGCAGTGCAGGTAGACAGGCGGAAGGCACATTGATTTGAAACCGCATGTTAAAAATACTTTTAGTTCTGCTAGAAAGATGCAGTGCTGTCAGTACAGCTTGGGACTTGAAAGTTTAATCATCTGATTTAAAGAAAAGATCCCAGGAATATCCAGAAAGAAAATGCCTTGTCACCCAAGCCATGCAAGATTCGAAAGTGACTGCAGGAGCCCGCAGCAAAGGAAGAGCACACTGAATGGTCGGCACCGAGGGCTGAACGGCAGGCTTGCTTCTGCTTTCAAAACAGCTCTGTGCCTAACCACTGCAGTCTGCCCTCCCTTAGGCAGCAGCAACTGTAGAGCACAGACAGCACAGACAGCACCTAGCCGGCTTTGAGAGGAAACAGGCTTGAGAATGACCAGCCCTGGGAACAGCTCTTCACTTGCCCATTTGTCACATGAACAGGTATGATCAGAACATCTTCTAGCTCAGAACTCAAATACTAATTTTTCATTACACATGGGCTGTGCAACTCTTTTCCTACATACAAGCCCAATATTCATGGAGAGCTGGAGCTCAAGAGCTGGACAGAAGTTTCAAGACTTTCAGCTAGACACAGGCAGTACTATTGCTAGTTCATGACTTACTGTAGACTTTTGAGCAAAAACAGCATTACTTACACTGTGTTTTGAGGACTGCCCTCGAGGAGATAGGACTGCAAAGCTCCTGTACCAAAGCTCATCTTGATTTCATCAGTGGCCTTGCGAGGTTGCCATCATATGCACATCATCTCCCCTGCTGCATCACTGCCTGGAGGCTGGGCTTTGCAGTGGAGGAAGACGGTGCAGTTTTGTGCCTGCAGCTGCCTAACATCCACCACGCTGCCTGCTTTAGGTATTCTGTACAGCTGCTGCCTCGCTCTCTCATCTTTTGCGGATTTTGCAAACTCTGACCTCCAATTTCATTTCCTCTTCCTGACAGGGAAGATGGCAGAAATGAAACTTCAAAATTCTCCTTTCCTTTGTGTGTTTCTCCCTCTTCTTGTTTAATGGGTATTGTCCCAGCAGGAGCTGGTGGAACTGGTGAGCTTTTCTAAGAACCATCATCTCCGTGACTGGTGAGTATGATATATTTCAGACAGCCACGAAGAAACTCTTCAACCCCTAGAATACAAATTTATATGAAAAGCACATCAGTACAAAGGTACATCTGTATCCATAGGCAACAGTGATTATATCTGATTATTTTTAGTGTAAATACGTTTCAGAATAAAAGGCACGTGACAGTTTTAAACTACTTAGCTGAATGCACTCCTCCTGCACCTGTGGGATTTTAATTTCCCTATGCTTTTTAGAGCATTGCACCAGAGGGATGAGATCAGTGACTGATCCATTTTACTGAGTTTGAAAATGTAATTTAGGAACGTGTTATTATTGCAGGAAAGACGTAGAAAGCTCATTGGTAATTATACCTTTTCACATGTTTAAAGACTGCAAATTTTATTTTCCTGACGCCTGAAAGAGAAAAATTTGAACATAGATCTTCCAGGGAAGAAACATGAACTTTAACAGCCCATGACTTGAGCGAATCTACCTCCAAAGGGAGGCTGGTGCTGCCAAGCCTTCAAACAGCACACACGTTGCCACCACTGATTACAGTAGAAGCTCCCTAACCCAAACACTTTGGGAGCGTGTTACCATCTTCTGGAAAGAAAATCTGTGTTTATGCAAGGGTGCTGGTGGCTGATGCAAATGCATATTCTTTAGTCACAGCTGAGATTTGATTTGATTTTTTTTTTCTGAAAATGGGTATTTGGCATAAGACAAAACAAAAGAAACAACAATGGTACATCAGCAAGTCCAGGCAGGAGGCTACAGCAGATCAGCAGCTGGCAGACCTGGCAGGTCCAGGGTGTTGCTGGTATTGTGCAGCTCACCAGAGATGCCTTTACCAGCACTGCAGCACCTCGCAGTATTTGGGGACCATAGTTTATTCAACAACCTCTCAGCAATTTGTATGTAACCTTGATAAAACTGAGAGGAAATAATCAAATTAAACAGCGAGCAGCAACGCAGAGCCTATCAGCTAAGGAACAGTTCAATCATTATACAGCTACTTAACATGAGAGAGCCTGGCCTTTGCAATGAAACCTCCCTGTCAGAATGATTCACATCAGTTATTCTTTCTCTTTCCTATTTGCTGCTATCACCGTTCAGAAGAGTCAGCGCATGATCAAGTGCTTCTTTGATCTCCCATGTATGTGAAGACAGAAATATCCAAGCTGAAGAACTGAGCCCCATGGGTCTGACAGAGGATTCAATTACAACCCATGGAATTCAGTTCTCAAAGCTGAGAATACACGACATTCATTTCAAGGCCGTTCTGACGCGCAGCAGTATCTCATACTCCTGCTTTCTCTCCCTGGTGCCTGGCTTTCCTCCAGGTGCTGTAAAACAGAAGAGTGAAATCTTCACTGCAGCCAAAGCAACTCTATCCAGACAATAGGTCAGATGCAGAATAATGGCTCGATAACATATATATTGAGAAACAGACTATTTTATGTTTTCTTTTGGCACCAGAAGTGGCCACATACATAGACGGAAGGTGCCCTAACACATAGCAGAATTCTTAGTAATAAAAAATGAAATTTATAGCTAAAGAGCATAACAATACAACACCCAGTACTTTTCTGGGAGCCTTTGTTTGAGAATTTCAAACATGTAAGTTACACATTTCTTTTCTTTTTTCTTTTTTTTTTTTTTTTTTAAGACGACACAGACACAAAGGTAAAACCTTCCAGAGTCACACAGCAATCTTTGTTAACAAAATAATCCTTCCAGAAGCTCAGAAGAAGGAAACCTGGCACTGATGCAACCTTTCAGAGTCATCAGAGTCTGGGTGGCAAAAAGGCAAGCAGGAGCCCTCAGTGCTGTCGCTCCACAGTTGTGCTGTGACAAAGCCTTGGCTGATGTGACAGCCTTGTCCCAGGGTGACAGCCTCACCCAAAGACAGGAGCTTTGGACTACAGATAAGCTGCTGCTCAAGTGCATGGAAGATCAAAGCTGACATCTCAGCCAGGAAACACCTCATCATTCCTATACAAACCTAACAAAAGTCACTGGTGTCATCAAACTTCATACCCCAAACAGAATTGTTGAGGAAAAACAGATTGGATAGGATGTTGGATGATGCACTTATCTCTTCAAAGTCTGCAAATTAGATGTTATGTCTGCACAGCACCACATAAAAACTGTGTTGTTCTAGTTACAAAAAAAAAAAAAAATCTATTTCAGATTTATTTGGAACGTTTTAAACCTATTTCTTTATGTTCCAGTGAGACTAGGTGTCACAAAAAAATCTCTTCAGGTTCAATGAAAAGAAATATTTGGTCTGAGATAAAAATATAAGTAAATTTACTTAACAGAAAGATTCAAAGAGACTGAATTCTTTTGTTTTAGTACTGCTTTTCTTAAATTATAAATAAATTTTTGTAAGTATAAATCTTTGAAATAAAAATCTTGAAACAAAATTTAAGAAGTATCTAGGAGTTTATAGCTTTTCCCTGAGAAAGTAATTTGATTCAAAGCTGCAAAATATTTCCAATTTTTAGATTAGACAAAAAAAAATTGCCCAGCCGTGGCAGGAATTCGAAGTACCCAGGAAGGCTCACTAGCCAGGCTGAGGGCAGCGGTATCAGTGACTGCCATGTAACCGCCTGAGCAGCCAGTTCTGCGTGGGTGTGAAAAACTTGTTCTTTTACAGCCCGTCCTAGAGCAATCACTATTGGGTTTTCTAAATAATCTAATTCAACTAGGAACAGCTCTTAAATTTATCTCTAAAACCTTCACCTCAAATGAACAACAAACGCCTGCAAAAATTTAAACAAACAATTCTTGCTAACACCAAGTGTCACTTTTTCAGCTAAATTAGCGACACCCGCAGCCTGATCGGCAGAGTCTCAGCACAGAGTGCGGTGTTTGGCACGGCATCCAACAGCTTGGCTTCTGTGGCATCCCACAGTGTGCCCATGTCTTTACTGCTGTAATTGTTTTCTTAGGCTATTAAGCCAGCCAACCAAACAACAGAAATTAAAAATATGTTTTTTTAACTATTTCTCTTGCTGAGAGGGAAACCTCTGAGCAAACGTTTTTGCACAGCGGGTGTCTTGTGGTACCTTCAGACCAGTTCAGCCACCCCAATCTGGCTGTTGATTCCATAAGACTTCTATTACAGAAAGAAAAAAAAAAAAAGCAAATTAACAAAAGTAACTTTTTTGTTAAGTCCCTCAAATAATATGGAAATTTATCTGCAACTTTGAAATAGGATACCATAGCGATAAATTTTGCTTATCTGATTTTTCTGATTGGTCACTGGAGCACTGCTTGCTTAGAAGATCATGCTGACATTAAGCACGATATTTGCCAGCGGCCCTCCTGTGGTAGTAACTCTTCCAATCTAAAGCAGGTAAAAAAAAAAATCAAATGACCATCAACGAAAACACAATATGGTAAAACGGTGAAAGAATCAAAAAGAACAAAGCGTGGAAGTGCCCTTGGGACAGAGTCCAGAGCCCATGTTCAGTGCACAGCATTTCTGTGGAATGCCCAGGAGAGGTCGGCACTGCGTGGGCACCAGCGTGGTCAGCACCCAGAGCCAGGAGACGCCCAACTTCCACACTTGTTTGCATTGCACTGACCAATCAGACACACTAAAGACAGAGGAAAATATTAAATCCCCCTCCTCAAAACACAGTAAATCGACCTGAGGTAGCTCCAAGCAAGCTTGCTTGAGCACCACCAGCAGCTCCACCATGGCAGCCCTGGCCCAGGCCAGGAGGGCAGCTGGGCATCGGGTGCTCCCCAGCCCCACACTCAGGGGAAGCTGAAACCACCTCTCCTACTTCTTGGGCGAGCGCCAACCCAGCAGCTTGCCTTTCTAGGGAGCCGAGCATGGAGAGCAGATATCCCCAAAGCAGGGCTGGGGATGAATATCTGTTTTAAGATTACCACCTCAGACTTGGGAACCTCCAACGCCTGCTGTGGCAGGGAGCTACACTCTGTCCCAAAGCTCTGGGGTAGACCTGTCCCAAAGGTCTTCCCAGGGAGGACAGCCCAGCTGGGTTCCCTATCAGCACAGCCAGCATCTTACGGAAATTCCTAAACAGCAGGTATGGACAGGTACATCTTTATAACTCCAGTCATTTTCGAGGTAAGTTGACTTAAGAGTTTTCTTAACTAAGTAGCAGAAAAGGTCAAACTCTCTCTCAGTTTGCCTGCTGCGTTTAATGTCGTCACAGGGCGTTAGTTCTCTTTGATCTTAAAAATACATGATGCCAGTGTCAGTCACTTTCTACTTTGACCCATTATCAACTTCATGTGCGCCATCCTCCGTCCTTTTAGTGTCAGTCCTGGAGTGTCCCTCACGCTCTGAGAACTCATTTACTCAAGAACTAAACCCATTCATTTGCAAACAAGAAGAAAGCCCATAAAATTATACAGTTCTGCCTTTGCAAGAGCAGTAAGGAGGCAAGTGTCTCAACAGACCATAAATCTACTTTTTGAAAAAACATTATTTTTTCCTATTCCAGCAGGGTCACTTAGTACCTCACAGCTTGGAGATCTTATTACACTAGAAATAACTATCCCTAAAGGACAGACACTTAATAGGCAATCATCATATAAAGTTTTACTGCTACACCAAAAGGCAAATCTTTTTAGAGTGATTAAGCAATGTTAAGTGCCTGAAGACTATTCTTCCATAAGTTTCCTTTTGGATTAAATATGTTTTAACAGGAAATGAACATAATGATCCTAAAGCCATCAGGTTAATGGAATGTATAAATTCTCTGCATTTTCCTTACCATACCATATTTTTATTTTCCATGTTGCCATTACTACCTTTCTTTCTAATACAACATCTACATTTGTCTGAACAAACACTGAGGAGTGAGATTTTAATGCTTCTTAACCAGTCAGTGATCTACTGCAGCGTCTCATGAAATCCAGATACTACTCAAATGAGCTCATCATGGGTGGTAATTAATTAACACTGATGGGGAACTTGAAATAAAATATGAATATGGTCACATTTCATTAGGAACATACCGCATCTTCTTCACCCTTATTTAGTTAAATACATTTTTCCCACAGCTAGTGGAAAAACATATCTCACAGCTATGCTGACATCTGGCTAGTTGAAGCAAGAGGGCAAAATGGAAGATGAAGTCACTCTAGAGATCTTGAGATTTCAAAAAAAAAAAAGGAAAAGTAGCAGCCAGGAAGGAACACAGTGGCATAAGAGGCAACCATACACTCAAATTCATCAGAAGCTTTCAAGTTTAAAACTGGATTGCTGGGTCACTTGCAGGAGAGCTGAGGGGCTTGCAGCGGGCCGTGAGCTGCCTGCTCTGCAGAGCAGCTGGGTGCTTTTCTCACTGGGAGACCTCATTCAGCCCATGTGACAGCACAGTCACGGACCAGTGTCACACCAGTTGGCACATTCGCTTGTAGTGCACTGGTCGGCGAGAAGCTAGTGCTCAGCATGATGAACCTAGACCTCAACCTTTAAGACCTCAATCATTAATCTTTAAAACCCTTACCAAACTCTTCCTGTCTTCTGCATTTAAAAAAAAAAAAAAAAATCTTCAATTTTTCTTCTTTCCTGAACTTTCCCATAGAGGAAGCATCCTCTGACCCCTGCTCCCCACAGTAATTCAGATTTCTTCCCCAGCTCCCCGCTCCATAGGAGGTAGGTGCACGAAGTGCAAGGCCGCAGGGAGCCTGCCGTGTCTCTGCTCGGGTTACAGGGCACCGCACCACAGCAATCGGGCCTTTTCTACACTGACCAGGTTTTCTTCCATCATGCACACCGCCCGTGGAGCTGCTCTGCTCACGAATTAAGGATCAGCAAGGAGGTCCTGACACAGTTGCTTAGGTACAAGGCAAGCACTGCCTGCATCTTAACACACCTTCAGTTTAGTTAGTTGTTTTCAGTAAAGCTAATATCCATGTTTGCAGGCAAACAGTGCTCACATGCAGAGAAGCTATAAGTTTTTCCTGGTTTTATAAAGATCACGTTCAATACTGAAAAGTGCAAGAGCAAACCTCTGGTGCAATCACAAAGAAAAAGCCCATCTAAGCTTTCCTCTTGAGCTGAACTCTGCTAATCCCAGTTCACATCAGACAGAGATATGTTGGTGCTAAGCACACCCTGCTCCAAGATTACTTCCTGGGCTCTCACCACATACATGAAGACTATCAGCGATGTCAGATGAGGAACTGCCTGTAGGTATTCCTTCTCCTGAACCCTTCAAGATGATAAATGCATCAGATCCATAATGCCTTCAGCCCATGAACTACACAAACATTTTCATTGTCCCCCCATCAAACCAAAAAGGAGGTTTAAAAAAAAATCTGAAATTATTAATTTGTATTTGAAGCAAAAAATTCACAGCTCATGATGAATCGGTATTAGCCCCCCCACATTTTGGTCTTGGCAGAAGCAACTGCATTTGTTCCCAAAATGCTTTCTGAAACTCCCAGTTATTTTCTGGATGCATTTTTAATTTCAAGCGGTAGTTATATTTCTGCTGCCAATGCCCATGTCACGAATAACAAACACTCAATTTCCTCCCCTGTAGAATTATTCCACCCTGCTTATCTGGAGGTTCAGTTCTGTTGTCTCCATTTTAATCACATTTTCCAACAACACAGTACTTTGTGCAACAGACCATTTTCCTTTATGAAAGATAAAAATGAATGCATATTCCATTTCATTTTTTTGACCTAAAACTGCCACTTTTTTGCATTTGTTCACTAATTTAAAGAAAAAGCACACGGCAAAATGCATAAATCACTAGGGAAACCATATATTTACACTTAGACTGCCATGTATGAACACTGTAGCTGTTTAAAACAATAATATGGAAAATCATATAATAAAAGCTTATTTCATATTTTTAAAACTTTCTTGCCAACAGCAATAATTATAAAGACTTCTAAAAGTACTTTTAGTAATCACTATAGCATACAGTTACAGTACAGTTACAGCATAGCACAGTTTCAGTTACACTTATAGTAAGCCATAGTAGGTCACATCTCTCTGTGGAACACACTTGCAGCAAGTTTTTTGTATTGAAAAATACAGACATCTATGTGCTCCAGAATTCTTTTTACATATTCTCAGATGACAGGAGGATACACAGTGCAGGGGAATGTAAACAGTTTAAACATGCGTTTTGCACACTGACACAACTGCAGTAACAGCTGTATTGACACTACCCAGATGTTGCAAGAAACAGCAGGGACAGCCAGAAAGCCAGTTTTCAGCGTGCTAATGAGGGTAATGAGAACTGAGAAGTTAAAAGCCCTTGCAAATCTGTGAAACTCCATCCCTATTTATTCCTTATAATTTCAGCAATAAGTTTTTACTCTAAACAAGCAAAAAGTTTCATGTCAGTGACTAATAGTGAGGGTGAAGGAAAAGGCCTACCTCTTCAAATATGGAGTTGTTCCCAAATCCAGCAATACTTTCTCCCTCGGTTAGGATATCTGACCACCGCACACGTTGCAGACGCTGGAAGTAATACACATGCTGTCTCCCAACACGTGAAAAGGCAGGGTGGTAATATTAACTGCTCAGCTGAACCAATTCCTGATAAATGTAGTGGAACTGAGAGCTTGAAATGACTGGTCAAGCCATATGCTTCAGACGTGATGTAAACATCCAAAAATATAGGAAGAGGGGAAAAAGTAAACAGGAAAGAGTAGACGGCCATTTCTTGCTCCCTTCCAATTGCCACATTTTTAATAAATCAAAAGAACTGGCAATGTTTCAACTGTTGAAATTACACAGATACTTACAGTCTTTGTCACTGCATAACTACTATGCTATATGTTACTAACCCAAAATGATTAGGCTCTGTATAAGCAGTTAAAAAATGGGCAAACATTAATTAATCACCTTTTGGTAACCCTCCCATTATTTAAAAAAAGGAATGTGATGATCACCCAGCAAGAATTTTATTCTGAAAAGCACATTATAATAAGTAATTGTAATGTTAGAAATCTATTAGAGGCCAGAGATTTTTTCTTCAAACAGGTTCAATATATAAATGCTTGAAATATAAAGGATTGCTGTATTTGTATTTTATATTGTAACTATACTGTAGTTACTGAAAATAGTCTATGAAGAGCAAATATGCTTTCAATTCATACATAGCCCATTTCAATATTAATTCACTGAAATCAACTAGTATAATATTAGAATAATGAAACACTCAAGTACTGTGGAAACTGGCCATAGTTACTTCAGAGAAAGGTACACAACAGTTAATAAAATAGCCTGAGAGCGCTGAATCGCAACCGGTGCAGGCTCCCTAGCCACTGCGAGCTAGGTTGATCTGTTATGCAGCCTGTGGGCTGCAGACCACTGCTTTCCATCAGACACCAGGAACTGCTCTGTGAACGAGCTCATTTAGAAGATTAAAAAATGCACATCTATTCCCAGCCCGCTGGCAGAGAGGCACCAGTGCTGGCAGGCAGAGCAGGGAGCCAGTTTCTGGATGCTGCCAGTGACTGCCTGCAGGTGCAGACGGCTCCTTGTTGTGCGTGGGAAATGGTCCAGGAGTGTTTTTTTCAGAAAGGCTCCATTAGAAAAGGCTGTGAACTGCTGATACAGACAGCATCCGGGGAGCCAACCTGCCCTCCTCTGGGATACACTTGCCTGCTCTCCAGAATTTTAAATCTGGCTCCCCTGGAGGTTCACCAGAGCTGATTTTAAAGAAAATAATTGTAGGTGGCATTCAGATTCAACATGATCATCTCTCGAATATTTAGTCAAGTATGTTGACTACTACAAAGGATTACAGTGAGAAGTAAAGAGATTCTTTCATGGCGTACACAGACTTTTAACATGCGATCACTCAAGTTTCCAGTGGGGACTTGGATATCCAGTATGTACTAATGGATCAAAGCCTCCAAATCCCATATGCAGCTTTGAAACAATTTTTAGCAGCTCCATGTTTTCCAGACTTCTGCTTAATGAATTGCCCCATGAAGGCCACAGGCAGTCACTGACACATCTGAAACCTCTGTCCTGTCAGAGTCCCCACTGCAGCCTTGTCCTGCTGTCCCAGCAGTCCTCACATCCCGCTCCCCGGGAGCTCCGGGCTCTGTTGTCCAACACAAAACTGCTTCAAGCACCTGAAAACACTCAGCCCAAGGAAATCGAGATGGAGTCTGATATTTGAAATGCTGCAGAAAGTAGCCACAGCCTTGCTCATGATGTTAGGGTATTGGTTCAAAAATCTTCCACAAAATCTATTTCAATAATGAAAGCTGGCTTCTCTCTTTTCTTTTTCTTTTTTAATTATGGGAAAGGATGGACAATATGTTTAATCTGATCAATAAAAACACATAAAAGGATACATTTTTATCATCAAAATAATTCACTTCATCACCATATCCCACAGAAAATAAAATCTCAACATTCTCCCAGATGAATGGGAAATATAGCTGGTCCTGATAATGGTCTGGAGCTTTGGCTATGGCAATTAGCCATGTTTTCATCCGCTAGCCAGAATGAAAAAAAAAAAAATAAGGCAAAAGAAAATATCATTTAGCTGAACCTGGAATGATTTTTATTATAATTATCTTCTGAAGACAAAAAAACAGTAATTTTAGGTATACTAGAAGGTATTTCTTGTCCTAAAATAAAACTTTTTTGCTATTATTATTGTTGCATGAGAACAAATAAGAAAATGAAATAGTATTTTCCAAGAAAAAAAAAAAGTTTTAATTCTGAAAATGTCAAAATATTTTTCCTTTTTTTTTTGATTATTTACCCAATACTATTTGTACAACTCTATTCATCTTTGTAAATAATTTCAGTTCATTCAAAACTGTATTTTTCAGCAAACAAACTATCCAGAAAAAAAAGAAGAAAAAAAGAGTAACTGTCTGGCTCTAATCAGGTGAAGAGAGGGAGGGATGGGAGCTGCCTTATTCTGCAGACTCCAGAAACTCATCTCTGCACCTCTCCAACCCTACAAAGAACTTGGAAATTTCAGCAAGGAAACCCATGGCGTTTGTCTGCCTATTTTTTTTCCATACTACAAAACAAACTTTTGTATGCCCAGCTAAGCTCAGAGCATATAAAGGAAAAAATAAATAAACCATATTGAAAAGAGTAAAGGATCAATGTGAAAGAAAACCAGGCATAGCCAGTTAAACGCTCCAGTTGCAATCAAACACTGAACTTTCAAAATCATTGGCACTTGATGGAAAGAGATAAAAATACTTACATCAACTAACTCATGCCATCTCCCTGTTTAAACAGTTGTTAAGATACGGATTTAAAATAAAAATGAATATACATAAATCATAATGCAAGGAAAATACGAATGCACATAACAATAACATCACCCCTTGTTTCTGTATTGCCACTGGATTCAGAATAAAGTCATGACAGTGCTGCAATGACTATAGCAAAACATTCCTGCCTGTGAAGAGAAGCAGTAGAAAATGTGCAGCTTCCCTGATACAACAGTATTTAAAAGTCATTCTAAATTTTTTGATCATTTTAGCATAAACATAACTCAAAATGACTTAAAAGACTTGATCTTGATTCTGCTGCTGTTTACAAAAGTAAATCCATCGAAGCTGACAGAATTACTCTGGTTTAAAGCTGGAGGAATTGAGGAAGAATTTGGCGTTTTGATTCAATCTTTAATGTGCAATTTATCTTTCACATATACAAAGCGCACTGGCTCTCAGGCAGAAGATAAGCATGTAATAAATCAGCTTACTTTTTTTTCAGCTCTTACTCACAGTGGAATCCCCAATATTCATTTTATTTTATCTTTTTCCCACTCTTCAGCTTTTTCTCTTTCATTTTCCTTCCTCTTCTTCAATCACCACAGGTTTGCATTTCTCATTTTCTATTTTACATCACTCCGCTTTGTTCTCTACAATGGAAAGACAGACGGTCAGAAAGAAAGGCAGACAGACAGACAGCAAGGAGAGAGATACAGCCACTCCAAGGCAATAACCTCAGACACCCACATTCTGGAGGATCTGTTGCTCTCTCAAAAACATTTTAACTTTATAAAGGGAAGGGAATCAAGACTCATTTGCATAAGGGTTCATTCCATCTCTTCAGCTCATATGTTTATAGCTCTGGAAAGTCCCTTTCTGATTCCCTGCTTGATAAAGAGCCAGGAAGGTAACGCAACAGCAGGGAGAGGAGAGAACTGTTTTGCTGACCTTGCAAGCGGGACTTAAGAGCAGTGCTCCATTCTCCATGCTCGGAGGACCCAGATGGGAGATTTGGGTGCTTTTTATCCTTTGGACTTCAAGGCTCAGACCATGCATGCAGAGCTAAAGATTCAAGTCGGAGAAACCCCCACTTCTGCACAGGAGGAAGCTCTGGTCAGGCGCTCAATACTTCAGCTTCCTGTCTGTACACTCCGCGGTCTAATCTGGGGAAATCCTGAAAACATTATCAGATGCCTGATAAGCTCTTTAGCTTTCAAGTACATAGTGATTCAGTTTCGGTCAAAACCTCATTTGAATACAGTTTTAAAATCTAAATAAGAAGTGAGACCCTAACATAGAAGTGATTAGACTTGTAGTCTAACATCACTGGTATCCAAAATAACATGACTGATATTTAGAAGTGGCATAAACAAACCTATTCTTCCATACCTGCATCAAGATGCTCCAGTGTGTGTAATTGGAGCTTATTAAAAAGGGCTGGAATTACACGTCTGGTTAACTGAATGCCTTTGTTTATCCACAAACAACGCAGCAGAAGCACGGATTGCTTACCCCATCCTGACGCTGCTCGCCATTGACCTGAAACAGATTGTTTCTGAGAGACGGATTACTTGAAACTCTGGTGCCCACTCATCCCACAAGCTTTGCTGGCAAAGCTGGCAAGTGTGGCGATGCTTGCTTTGTCCAATGTAGACATTCATTTACCAGGCATTAGACGGATATTTCCAAACTCAGCTGCTCATCGCAGGCTAGCAGAACAAATCCAGTAGAGTCAGGCTCTGCTCTCTGATCCATGGATTTAACCCTGGAAGATCAAACCTCCACCACCACAGTCTGAACCCCCAGTAGTTTCCAGTTCAGATCAGCACTGGTTCACCAAAGGACATCACTCCTGCTCCATTGCCACTGGTCTCCTTCATCTCAGTCTGGCCATGGAGCTTTTCGAGAACGTATTCTGGAAGGTACTCCTTCACACACCAGTTCTGAAGAAATTCGAGAAAACCACTCTGTCTACAAGTCTGGAAGCAACTGGGAACATTTTCCCAGGTATTGCAGGTCTGCAAGCAGTCCAGGCTTACACTTCGTTCCCCTCCCTGACCATAAAACATATTGAATGCTTTTCTTGAGAGCTCTGATGTTTTCTACTGCACTCACCCTAGGGGTTACCACAAAAACTAAGTTCATGTATGGACCAGCTACTTTAGAGAAGAGAAAAAATTGGAAGATATTTGTTCCACATTCCTCCAAGTCTGTACAAATTCTCTGGTTGTCCATACTCAAAACAAAAGTTTGTATCATCTTTTGTTTCATCCCAAGGCCGAGCTTACAGATCTGTAACTAGGCTAATGAACAAAATACAGTTCACAGGAGCAGAGATTTCAGACACAAAACCACTCACCATTTCAATATCCCTATTAAAATAAGTAACAACAGTAATTAAAAATCAGATCCATTGACACTGAGTCCAGACCCAGATGGAAAACATCTCAAAGTTTCAAAAGCATCTGGAGCTGGGATTTTGTCTTTCAACAGCACAAAAGGCCTGGCATTGTCTAATAAAATACCACGTCTGAGCTCCCAGGCACTGCTCTGAACTTTCTGGTACAGTGTTGGTGCTGGTCAAGTTTGGGCATGAAGAAGCAAAGGACTTGGTAGGACTTATATCAATAAGGGTGCTTGAATGAACTTGCATGAGTTGTCACACAAGAGAGGAACAGTTATATTTCAGGCTGGAATTCGGCAGCATTTGCAGTGCTCGCTGGTACAACTTTCAAAACACGTCACCCCAACCCCAGGTTTAAAAAACTCATTGTAAGCAACACTGAGCTAAATTCATCTGCTCCCAGCTGACCAATACACTCTTGCTTGTCCAGATAATCTCAGTTAGTGATTATCCAGATTTCCTGGGTGACAAGAGGGAGGTTTCACTATATGCTTGTCAGCTAGTTAACCCAAAGCAGAAAGTAGCTCAACAGCAGAGAGCCCCACAGGGAGAGAATCGCACCTCCTCAGTCCATCTTCCAAGCAAAAGCAAAAAAGTGACCAGTAAAGTCTGAACATTTACACAGGCCTTTTAAAAGGAAAGGTGACAGCTTCACAAAGCAAACTGGAGAACCTGTCCTAAAGCAAATACTAAAGGTGAAAGGAAAAAAAAAAAAAAAAGTTGTACAGTGGCTGAGAAGGGAAAAGGAAGACAATACACTGTGCATTGTTCTCAACAGCTGACATCAGTCAGGATGGTTACTATCATCTTTGCATCTCATCTGGAAAGTTTTGACTAGCAGAATTTATTTTTTGACAGGAAGTCTAAACCTTACTCTAATTCAGTGGCTGGAATTTCTTGAGGCAATATTATGTTAAACCAAACAAGATAACAATACAGCCCTGAGTACAGTGCTCTCAGAAACACAATATGTGGACAGGCAGCGCTTTGTAAAGTCATCATATCACAGCCCAGGTGCTGCTGTCATCACCACCCAGCAGTTCCAGCTTCCCTGCTTTATTTATTGCTATTCACTGTATTCCATATAAACATAAAGGGCTGATTTCCTTCTTTCACTAGGGAAGAAGGCCCTCTCAGAAGGGAGGGTCTCTCGTGAGTAAAGCTATTTAAGCAAAAGCTTTACAGCAGTATGAAACATGCAGGCAGAGATAAATCGGGTCCCATATATAAAATCCTTCACAAAAACAGCCTTCAGAAAGCACAGTAGACATACATTCACTTCTTGCATGATTTCATAAATCTCTCATTCCTACTTATAGTATTTCTCTGTGACAAATAGTGAGATAAAACTAAGTTATGAATTCCAAGAGGAGCTGAAGCTTGGTGTGGAAAATCCGCATTACCTTTGAAGAAACTGGAATTGAGAAACTCCCTCAATACTGTTAAAGCAAGCTTTCACTTGCTTTCCCTTGAGAGAGGATGAGTTCCGTTGGTCTTGTTCTGTGATACAGAGCCTTAAACAAATATATACATACATTTATATATTTTTTTACTCATGTCTAGTTGTCAGATTTCTTTAAGTTGGATTGACTTACAGATTTTATGAGCTCTCCTACTGATTTCTGTATCATTACTTTAATATCCAGTACAACCATCTGATTCAAGAGAGTAGGCTGATAAAGAAATCTAGAAAATTCTTTATAAACCACACACCTTTCAGAGATAACTGCACATTTGCAAAGGCATATCACAAGCCAGATAGGATTTGATTAGTAAAATCTTATTTTGCATAATGACGGATGTATAAACTAGTAGATGGTGCTCCCATTTCTTGTGTGAGCAGCTACAGCAGGCATGCTTGGGTGGCAGAGAAGAGAG
Organism: Anseranas semipalmata; assembly: GCA_013399115.1. Classification (NCBI taxonomy): domain Eukaryota; kingdom Metazoa; phylum Chordata; class Aves; order Anseriformes; family Anseranatidae; genus Anseranas; species Anseranas semipalmata. The sequence goes on from VXAA01000265.1 coordinate 68,081, forward strand.
GGGATGGTAGGTGCAGCCCTTCTGCATGCTCCTGGTGGCCTGTGCAGCCTCCAGGAGTCACAGGACTCTGCTGGCAGACAGGGCTCACAAAAGCAGGGGGAACATGCCAAGACAGGAGAGCTACAGCTACCCTCCATGACATGCTTTTTTAAACTGGGAAGCATTCCCAGTAGGAAGTGCCTGCAGATTTATACAGAAGCACCATTAACCTCCCCCCACCAGTTTGTGTACGTGAGTGCATGTACATGCCCATATTTCTTGTCCTAAGGAAAGAATTTTGCTCTGTAGTTGCACAGAGGGCTCAGATGTTACCAGAACAGCCTGCAAACCCTGCAGCTTTGCTCAGGGTCCCCCATGACATGCAGCTTATCCATCCTAGTGCCTTGAACCCTACCAGAGTAATTCTACTCAGGCTTATCATTCTCTTAATTATTTTGCAATGAGTGGCTTTTACAGCTATGAAAGCAAGGCCGTGACAGCCGGGTACCACGCAGTCAGAGGCCCCACAAACTTCAGCACACCTGCAGCACTGCCGCTGCCCCAGCCCTGGGGGGGTCCACAATTCAATGGATAAAAAAAAGATCTACTTCAAAGACTAAAAAAAGATCTACTGCCACCCTATCAGCCAGCTTGAGTGAAAAGAAATGATGCAAAGCAGTATGAGGTAGCTGAGTACAGTTTCTGTAACCAGCTTCATACATGGCTTAACTAGATGCTTTGCAGTCAGAAGTTAAAAACAGGAAGGTTTCAAATGAGTTACAAAGGCAGGAAGTGAGTCAGCCCTGAGCAGGAGGGACAGCAAACAGCAAACCCCTCCACCACAGGCACTTGGACACAGACATCCAGAACCAGGTAAATGAGCCTGGGACTAGGGAGCATCAGCAGGGCAGGAACAGGGAGGGAAAGGGTCACTTCTTCACCAGCCACAGGAGAGATTGTCTCCATGCAGAGGACTGTTTCCTAACCAGACAGCTTTCATTCTTGTACAAGCAGCCTGACCACCAGACCACCAGCTGGTCCTCTCCCCGGCCAGGGGCACCAAACTCCTGTGCAGTTCCACTGGGGAGAGGTGGCTCGGAAGCGTCCTCCAGAGTAGCTCAGCTGGGACTGGGATTTCAAGGGCCTGTCAAGCATCTTGAAATTTGAATGCAGGCTTCTCACACGTTCAGATGAGTACTGCGCTATTGGAAATAGAAATGCCAACACCTCCTCCTCAGCTGCCATCCTTCTCTGCCTGAGTCCCATGATGAGAAGAAATTGCTCTGAAAACAGTCACATCAGCCTCCACAGAACAAGGAGGCCATGGAACATCTCAGCAGGCTTAGGCATAAACTAGACTCTAGCTGCTTGCCTCGAAACAGATGGTTATCACAGAATTCATCTGGAGTAATCAGAAGAGCCACAAGCCATCAGTGCAAACAGCTCAGCAGTGTTACGACAGGAGATCTGAGGAGCTGCAGTTTGGGGATAGGTACTGAAGAGGCCCAAGTCCTTTTGTAGATGTATATGCAGGCACGCAAACTACATTTAAAAATAGAACCTGAAGTCACACAGGCAGCTTGGAAAATTATACTCTAGATATTTGACAGTATTGCCTATCACACAGAAAATGTTGCATTCCCAGTTACAGTATCAGGAAACAACACCCAGCCTCTATGCCTGGGCAGTCACACAAGCACCCAGACCCTAGGTTAGTAACAAATTCCCACCGCCTCTTGCAGGCTCCTAAACAGGGCAAAATAAGTAAAGAATTAGCTGTTACCACAGGTAGTGCATCAGGTTCCTAATATCTTGGTGTCTGTTTCAAGCACAGTGTTGAAGCTGTCAGGAAGACTTTTTTTTGCTCTATATATCAATCAGAAAGATAGGATGCTAACTCCAGATCAAAAAAAAAAAAAAAATCCATAGAAAAATATATAGAACTGGCTGAGTTTCAGTGCTAGCAAAGGCCCTTGCCCCTTTGCTTCTTCCTCAGAATAATCTTCTATAAAGCAGCAAGCCACGGTAGCAAAAGGCTTAAAGACATAGCATGGTCACATACACCAGGCTGAGCAACCAGGACACAGCCCGGGTACAATATGACCGTCCTTGAGGCAATTAGATTTCAGTGCCAAGCATTTCCAGATCCTTCATAGTTTCAAAATAAACTTAGAGTAAGGTGTGAGAAGATGAGCATGGAAGAACAACACTTCATAGTGTTTGTAAACTTTCCTGAAAGATGCTGCTGAGAACTCCTTATCTGGAAGAAAAAAAAAATAAGCTGGGGCAAGACTGGGTAGAAGGTAAAAAATGAAATCCAGCACCTGGTTGCAACTTGCAGGTTTTGAACATTTTCCAGTGGAGCAATTATTCATAGAAAAGTCTGTGCCATTGAAATAAAATATTTCCCACAGGAATGTTTCCATTTCCTTTCCTTTCCTTTCCTTTCCTTTCCTTTCCTTTCCTTTCCTTTCCTTTCCTTTCCTTTCCTTTCCTTTTTCTTACAAGTGCTTTGATAGGTCAAAATGTTTCTGGAACCAGGGAACATTGCATCTACAAAATGATGTTTCTTTTCTAAGTTTTACAGAGTAAGATTTTGTAAGTCAGGTTTGGAATTGGAAGCCTTGGTTTCATAAGAATGTGACGTTTCACCTGACAATTTAAAATACCTAAAAAGAACTTTTAAGCTCCCTCACAAAATCCAGAAGATGAAACATAATATGCTCTACCAAGCAAAGGATCATGCAGCTGCTAAAAGCAAAGAGATGTGGCCACATACATACAGAAGAGCTGTGCTGGATGTTTTGCCAAGGACTGTGTATTTTTAAGAAAGAAGGCAATGGGCAAGGACTAGACAATACCTAAATAGCCATAGGAAGAAAACTGTATGGACAAAGCTTTCAAGCTGAAAAGGGGTGGAGAGCAAGGAAACTGTCACTCTCTTTGATGCTTGACATGTTTAGGCCAACATAACCCCCTGAAAACAAACAGAAACCATCAGAGAGAATCACAACTTCTCCTGCCAGAAGTTTCCAAGCAGCAGGTACAGAGAACCCCACTTCTGGCTAATCAGATGTTTGCAAGAAGGCTGCTATCATGTTCAATGAAATGGAAAACCCTCTGGACTAGTAAATTCTGGCAGCATCTTGTATTTGATTAAGGAACAAGATGATAGGTTAGCTTAACATGATGTTAGTTTGAGTCCTGAAGCTGGAAGGGTTTCACTCACCTGGCTTACAGAAACTGAAGCCAAAAAATAACTGATTCAAGTTGTATTTTTTCCCCCTCATTGCAGCACTGAGTCATAGAGAGTTTGCAGAACCTGAACTGGAACAACAGCCAAAAAAATATTCCTGGTGAGAAAACAGCTCAGCTGAAAGCTGGCATCCCCCAATGGGGACATCCCAGCACAGGAGGTGCTTGTGCCTGCTGAGATTTGCCACAAGCCACAGTCCATCCCTCTCAAGCCACTCAATTTACCAGCACACAGAGCAGCAGCTTCAGTGCTGTCCTGCAGAAGTATTCCATGCTGCTCTTCAGACACTAGCAGGGACCTGTTTACTACATGGACTTTCACAGCTGCCCAAGGTGCCTCAAAAGGAAGGCTGGCCACGTTATTCACCCCACAGGGTGGAGAACTGCATATTGCTCTGGAGAGCAGCAAGGGCCTGCGGGGCCCAACAGTCGGAACTTCCCTGTAACAGTCCCAGGGACATCCCTCACTGCAGGGACAGGCACACAATGGTTTTGTATCTCTGTGGACAGCCAGGAGTTTACCAGAGAAGGAAGAAGAGGATGACTTGTAGTCCAGCTCCCCGGGAGCTCTGCTTGCTCTCCCTGAGGCACAGCTCCTCTTCTCTCCAAATTCTGAGGCACACACTCAGACCACAGAGCTGGAAAGAACCATTGTGGGGAATGTGTGTATTTCCAGGGATTCTTGTTTAAGCCCACTAACATTCAGTATCCCGGCTGGCTATTTAAAGAAGATAATAGCAGCATCGTGCCTGGATGTCAGAAAAAAATTTGAGCAGCAGCAGTGGAGAGAAAAGTCACAGAAATATGAAAAGGCACTCTCAGCTGCTGCACAGCAACCATACTAGTACCGTTCACAAGGAAAGATGTTTTTGTTTTGAAGAAAAGGTCAACCTCTGCCCTCTGGGAAGACAAGGGTCTGTAATTTAGGATCAAGGAAAGGAAACTTCTCATCAGGATCCATGTCACATGCACAGACTGTTGCAGTCATAGAAAGAAATCACAATGGGAAGCACAATGGGAAGCGCAGGGAAGCATTGCTGAGATCTGTCTCCACATAGCTGGTAAAGCACGCTGAGCAGCAACGTATGCAGAAACCATAAGGCAGGGGCTCTGCCCCTGCCCCTCTCAGCACCAATCCCCACTGTACTGGGGCTGAGGGCTGACACCTCAGTGATACAGCCCCACCACAACAGGAATTTATGAGAAATTTTCTGATGTCCCTCGTTTTCTGACATCTGGCAACAGAGGCTCCCTCTAGCGGCTCAGCTTGCCAAAACCAGAAAAAACAGCGGCCAAAAGCTTTATGAAGTTCCTTGCTGTGTCCCCCTCTTTGTCACCTGCCCTCCACCTTGGTTCAGTATAGGGGTGCCACTTCTTACCACCGACTCCTTTAGCTCCCTTTGCCCCCTCCTCTCTCAAGAGCTGTCAGCCACATCCTTACCCCTGTCGTCTTTTCACAGCACCAACTCTGAAGCCCCTCAGATGCTGTCATTGAAGTCTCCAAATCCTTCTGCAGCCATCCTGCAAGCTCATTCCATATTCAGTGATAACGTCCTCTCTCACCGGTGGAATGTGTGGAATGTGTTATCCTCTACTGACCCAAAACACGTCATCCGTCTTTTGTCCTCATCCTTCAAAGCTTCCGCCCTGATTTTCCTGTTTTACTCTGGGTCTGGCTCTGCCCTTCGCTGGAGAAGTGTTTCAACAGCAACACTCAACACCTCACCACAGACAGCAAATGCCCTGCCTCATGACTTCCATATCAATGCACATCTTCATGACATTATAGGCAGCGTGTACTTTGCAATAAGTACATACAAATGTGTTCATATTTAAATTCATATTGGCTTCTGTATTCATGGGCAAAGACTGGTCTTGCACAACACCAAACTCATGATCATTGCTGCAACAAAAAGGGCCTGACTGGAGGCAGGGGACTGGCAGGAAGGATCCCTCCTCCAGAAAGAGAGCCTCCCTTTGTGCCACTATAGCCAACGGCCACCCGTGCAGAAGGACCGAGGTCTGTCTCCCCTACCAGCACCAGGAGCCCCTGCCTCGTGGTTGTGGCAGGCACAGCCCAGTTCTCCCAGTCCCTCCTGCCCAGTTCAGCCACTTCCCAGGTAGGGCAAGGGGCTGCCTGCACCAGCCCTGGCACAGCCCCTCACTGTCAGCGCGGCAATACCCAGTTCTGACTCCATAGCATGAAGTTCACATATGCCTGACTTCCCACCACATGTGCAGCACCAAGACAGAGAACTAATTTTCAACCTGCAGCAGGTAAAGTGGGAATGCATCAGTGGGAATGACAGTTTCCATGAGTACTACCTAGTTACACCTCAATCAGAGACCTGGCAGGCACCAGTAGGGCTCTCCTCCAGCACTCACAGTCACTGAGGGATAAAAAGGCCAGGCAGTAGAGGCTCCAGAGCTAGAAAGAAGAGCCAAAGGAACATTGCATGCAACAGATAAGGCTCAACAGGTCTAAAGACAGGCAAAAGGATGCTTGGATGAGCCTGTGCAAGCTGCAATTACCCCCTCCTGACAGCAGCACAGCTGTAGCCCTTTTGATACTCCTGACTGCTTTTACTCAGTGCTCTCAAAGTTTTCCTCATGGAAATTTTGTCTGAGTTAGGAAAGAACAGAAGACTCAGGATCTGGTCTCTAGGAAGCACTGAAGCAGATCCCACAGGGCTGTTCAGCACTCACGTGAAGGTAGCACTTGGCTGAGGCTGCAGCGCTGTAAAAGCATGTACACCAATCATGCTGGTGATTTACCCCTGGATTGCTGGGCAGAGGAAATGAGGTCAAATTTATCTTCAGAGACTGTCCTACCCATGCTTTTACTTCTTCTGTGGGACCTTGTCTCAGGCTGGGAAAACCCTCTTGCCACAAAGAGGCTGACAGCACAGCTCAAAACAATCCTTTTGTCAAGTGGGCCCAGAGTTAATTGTGAAACTGAAACCAAATGCCTGAATGTAACAGGTTCTTTCCCAAGTGTCTAAACAGCTCAAAATCAGCTATTTGTCTAGGATTTTCCCCACAAGTTGGCTTCCTGAGGAAAACATTCAACCCCTAAATACCAAGGTTGTGAACTGAAGCAAGTGCTATCTAAACTGGGCACTGCTGCCAGAACACACCTCAATGTTATGAAGTAATAAAGCTTAAATGTGCTCAGGTCAGAAATTGGTGTTTTCTGAGATTTCTATTGGCTGTTTTAAGATTTTTTGAAGCTCATGGAAGTTGAGCTTATGGTACCATGAGGGAAGTAGCATCACCAAATGCCCATGACTCTTGTTGCACAGTGAGTACAACTGGGGGACAGTTAAAGGGACATTATTGTATTTCTATACAGTACTTTGCTAACACTAATAAAACTACAGTAAAAATAAAAGTTACAAGATTCACAGCTTTGCTAGCCCTAGAGAGACCAATTGCCTCCAGGTTTCTAATCTGTGTTCTTTTTAAACAGAAGATAAAAGTGCCCTTGGCTGGTATACTGTTCCCTGTAGCCACAGGGTAGAGGCACACTGAATTCTTTAGTGCTGACTCTTACCCTCCATTTCACATTAATAGCACAATGAAACTCATTATAGATGCCTGCACTGTGAACGATGCAAAGGCAAACATCACCACCCCACAGCTGACAGGTTGCAGGAGTGAAGTTGCAATGCATGCTGTTACCGCGGTGCCTCCTACTGCCAGAACATTACAAATAGGATGAATTATCTGATGTGCACTGAAGTAATTTTACTCAGCCTGCTTAGAGATTATTTTTATGTGAATCTCCAAGTTCTCCTTATAGAATTTCGGGTGAGGATTTAAAGTGATTCTTGCTATCAGAATGCTGAGAAAGAAGACACTTAACAGACTGATAGCAACTAGAAACGTACCTGTTCTGTGTACTTTGCTACAATCCAGATTTCCCAGTCATGTTACAGTGACACTGGCCTATTATGGATCATTCAAACTAAGAGCAAGTCACCAGACAAGAACTCATTTTCTGAGCCGTGGATTTAAAATCCCAGATAACTCAAATCCTGGCAGGAAGTATAAGCCTGACCAAGTAAGCCAAAACACTACAAGCAGTTTTAAGTAGGACTTCAGTTGTGCAGGGTAATGCTCTGACACCATTTTGAACTCAAGTTGCATCTATTCCTGACAACATCCCAACAGAGAAACAAACCTTCACAACATATGCAACTTTTTATACATATATAAACAGTAAAACAGTTAAAGAAATTAATTTTTCAGTCACCGGTAAAGTCAGTGTTTACACCTAACTGAAATGACAGAAATCAGTGCGAAATTCCCAGAGGTCAGGCTGCCTGCATCTCAGAAACCCAGCACTTTATGGGCTTAATAGGCAAGTTTTGCAGCTCTGAGGCTAAGAGTTTATATTTTCTAGATATAAAAGGCTATGCTTTTGTGACTGTGATCTCATCAAGTCACTGTAAGCAGGAAGCTCAGTCCAAAGTGATCAAGCCTCATCACAGCTTTGTTCTCATGCAAGTCACAAGAACATGCGTTTCTCTTTAACCCCAGCTAAAAGAGTTGAAAAGCACGTGAAATGGGAAAATAAAAGCTGGCTGAAACAAATAGATCTTTCTGACAAATGGTCACAAAACAAAGCTTTGCAGAAGCTTTGACCTGCATTAGCCAGAGAACCCAATGAGAACAAAAAGGCTCAGAGGAGGTAGGGTACTGTAGGAAACAAAGTATTTCCAGTCACCTAAAATTCAGTGCTGAACTTCAGCATCTAATCAAAATTGAACTTCATCATTCAACTGCTACAGAGACTTCTTAACTCCAGGTTTTGTCATTGACATGTCTAGAATTGGACAATAGAATTTTTATTTAACCTTTTAGACCAAAAAGATCACAGCTACCACTTTAAAAAGCTAATCAATCTTTAGGTACTCAATATTAATTAGCTATAGTGGTAGTATAAAGAAATCTTATTTTTGCATTGTGTGGCTGAATAGGAATTTCTATCCCTTTCATGAGATTCCTAGCAGCGCTCTTGTTTTGGCTTAGATTGGCTGCATGATGAAGCACACCTTTTTGATCTCAATTATTTACAGATAAAGCCTTGAAAAATTTGCTTATTTCTTACTCAGGCCTAACTTTGACTGGCTTGTGTTGCTTGCCAGCAGCTGTAAGACAGTATTTGTAGAAAAAAATCAGATGAAACACCCAAAAAGGAATCTTACACAAAGTAGGAGAGTTCTTCTGCACTCAAGACACCCTTCTTTCATAACTTTAGGGAAATTCCCAGACGACTGGGGGTAAATGGATGTGGTAGTTTTACCCTGCTGGGCAGCTGAACTCCACCACAACCACTCTCTCACTCCCCCTCCTCAAAGGAAGAGGGGGAGAAGGAAAAAAAACTCACGGGTTGAGATAAGGATAGTTTAATTAAAGAAGAAGAAGAAAAAAACCAACATATATATATATATATATATATACACACAAGCAAAGCCTGTGCGCAAGCACAGAGGAAAAGAGAAAACAAGTTATTCTCCCACCAATGAGCGATGCCCGGCCACGTCCTGGGACGCAGAGCATCAGTACCTGCAGTGGTTGATCAGAAGGGCAGACGTCTTCGCAACGAGAGCCCCCCCCTTCTCCTTCCCTTTCCCGGCTTTTATTACCGAGTGTGACATCATATGGTATGGAATATCCCTTTGGTTGCTTTAGGTCAGCTGCCCTGGTGATGTCCCCTCCCCACTTCTTGCCCACCCCCACCTACTGGCTTTGGGGGCTCTGGAGAGAGTCCTGGTGCTGTGCCAGCACTGCTCGGCAGTAGCCAAAACACTGGTGTGATACCAGGGCTGTTCTAGCTACAAGTGCAGAGTACAATGCTATATGGGCTGCTGCAGGGAAAGTTAACTCTATCCCGGGCAGACCCAGTACAATGGAAAAAAGGACAAAGCCTAGGCCTGTTTAGTTTTTCCTGGACTTTGAAAGGATATCATTTTTAAGCAAAATAAGATAACAACGGCACAAATTTGTTAGTTTATTCTAGTGTTGTTACATTATGTTCTAAACTGCAGCAGCATTCATCCTCACGTGGACAAACCAGCAATATTCCTAAGGTTCTGACACAGACTGCTTTCTGCACACGCATTCCACTGTCTCAAGCATAACAAGTTTTGGGCTTCAAGATTGAAGTCTACCAATAGCAGGAGGCTTATCTGAATCATTTACTTATTTGTGCAAGTGCTTATCCTTATTGATATGAAATCTTGCAGCTAGCAAGCATGCTCTAAATGTTTAGACATGTGTGCATGTGCATATGTTGTGGACACCTCAAAAAGTTCATTTCTGGAGGTGTGAACAGATATACGTGCTTGATCACTAAGCTTTTTAAGTTCCTCTAAAATAAATGATCCTTACTATGAAAATTTCCCAAAACAAAGTGCTATTGTCATTCCAGATGAAGTGTCTGGACATGCAGAGTCACAACTTACATTTATGATGATTTAGTGTCATAACCTTACAGTATCTCATACCATATTATCTTGTGTTTTGCATGATACTAAACAAGTATTTTTACATGTGCAGCTGCATAAAAAGGCCACATGATGGCACTGTGCAATCAGTTTCAGTGCCTTAGTTACAGGAATTTCTATGCAAAATCGGGCTTAAACTTTCCTCCCAGCTCATTCGAACTGGTAGAGACAAAGAGAGCAAGATGTTTTTTCATTTTCTTTTATAGTTATGCCTCAACTCCTGTGGCTGGTAGACTATACCCCAACTTTAATTGGGTCATCTCAGCTGAGATCAATTTTAATGTTTCTTGAGACTGAAGTAAGGATCTGCAGAAACCTGAAATTTCTGTACAGAATTACCTTTAATCATATTCTTATGATTTTTTTTGAAGTTTCAAGCCAAAGGCAAGAAACTAGAGAAAGTAAAAGAACACCTGTTGTATAGTTCATTGATATTTAACACTGCCAGATACCCTGACAAGTTTGAGGAAAACACAGAATGAATGCCTACTTTTCTCAGGTGTCTGATAATTCAGAAACAGCAAGTTTCTAGGCCTACCAGATTAAAGTTAGAATTTGCAACAGGACAGTTCCTAAAAGGCTCACCTACCTCTTGATGAATAAAAAGCATTAAGGAGATAAAACTTAAGGAAACATCCAAAACTAGGGAATAGTTAAAACAGGTATTCTCTGCTCTGCCTGTTACCCTTTAAGACTGAAAACAGTTTTTGCCACCTGTGACAGTATAGCAAATGCATTCCTTTAGCACCTGCAAACCAGACAACATTGGAAAACACAGGGGTTCCTTTGCTGACTACCTGAACTTTTATGTCTCCTAGAAACAACAGCATGACAGGAATACAGTTTCACATTCACATCTCACCTTCGTGTAGTCAGGCTGCAGGCATAGCATGCCTCCAAGAAGCATGACTATGGGATGCAGCACTGATCCACATCAAATTAACCCGATTTCTTTTCTAGAACACTGATCTTTTAGTCAGTGTGCAATTAACACATTTCTTGTTACTTCAGACACTACTATAAGTGTGAGATGGAAAGCTGGTCTTGCTACTGCTTACAGTTATGTGGTGTTCCAGAGTACCCATATTATCTCTGCAAAACTCAGGAGTTCTATGCTCCACAAGACTAACAACCTGCTTAAGTTCTGAACAAGCTACTACAAGCTGTTGGCTTCTAAGCTCATTTTAAAAATTCAATGAAGCATAAAAGGAGTCTTAGGCCTGCTTGTGAGAAATATTGCAAGAGCTGTTCTCTGAACAGTCTGTACCATGTCATATTTCCTCCATGTATTTCCTTTGATGGGATCTATAGGTCAAAACACTTTACCTGCATCTTTATATTGATTTCCAGAATGTAACTTTTATGACTATCTGTAGTCTCAGATTCCTGAAAACCTGCTCAGAATCTCCACATGTTGAATGGCAATAGCACTCCAACATACTTTTATTAAAAACATTTGAAAGAACAGCCTACAGTACATAAGGGCCCTAATTACAAACTTAAGAAGCACCATGTCATTGTGCCATTTCAGCTGTATAGTAAGAACAAAAATAGAATGTTTAGCTATTTAATATTTTCCAAACTGGAAGTGAGATGTAGAATACCTGTTCAGGTACTACATTAGTGAGATAGCCACAAGGAAGGAAAGAACAGAAATGTAGGTTCTACTGACATATGTCAAATTATTAAAGCTATGGACTACAGCAAGCATTCTAGCATTTCTCAATACATGCCTTCATGGGATTCTGACGCAGTAAACAGAATATACAAGTGCTTGTAGAACCACCTCCACAAACATCAAAATTTATTCCTTGGCATATACTTCTTAGAAGCATACAGATACAAACCATACAACTAGTGCTGAATGATACTTTTTTAATTCACCTTTATTCAGAAACAAACTAATGGACATTGCTTAATAAGACATCTTTGTATAACCCTAGCACAAAGCCTGGTAGCTAGTGTCCTAGCTACTACAACAGTCATTCTGGTATTTGTAAAGTACCACCAGAGAAATGAACAGCACTTTCTTGAAATGTTGACTTCTATACACAGGAGATGGGAAGAAGGGGCTAAGATTTGAACACGTAGCTATCCTACCCAGTAAGATGCCAGAAAGTCTCAAAAGCCACTGATCTAGTCACATTAAACTGCTTCTCTACCAGCTACTCTTGCCTTCAGTGTTGGAATAAGTTATCTATAGTACATATCTACCAACTTTAAAAATAGAACTGTGGACAAGTTTCCATCCCTCACTTGTCAGTTACAATTATGGTAAGTTTGACACAGCAGCTCCTGTTCAGGGTACTAGAGCTCAGGTGCCCCCATGGAAGAACAGAAACACCTCCCATCTTAGCAGATGGCCAGAAAACAGTCATAGCATTGACTCATGATAGGGATGAGCTAAAAGCTGAAGGCAGCTCAGGCTGCTGAAATTCAAGTAGATCAGAGCATTGCCCAGAAATTATAAAAGCAAGTTAAACTTAAAGTTAGCAGTTAGCCTTATCTACAAAACAGGAAGTGTAGGAAGCTTAGTACTTCTCTAGGATTCCTGACTTTCATTAGGAACTGTGCTCCCGAACTGACTTCTTGCTGCTTTGAGGAAAAATACTTAAAGATCAGAAGTTCAGCTGTATGCATTAAGCAAGTAACTTCATCTGCTATTAATTTAGCCTCATCTCTAGCACATCAGTTTGCACAGCCACTACAAGTGATCATACTGCTTCTTTCCTCCAGAACTTCAAGCAGTTGTTTATAGTAGATATCAGGGATATCACACATACAAGCTTCATAAAGCTTGCACTAAGATGGAATAGTCTATTCCAACCCTAATGAAGCAAAGTCACCTCAAACCAAGTTTTATCCACTGTTGGACAGCAGCCAACTCTAAGTCATGCCACCTCTAAAGGTGACTTGTCTTACATGGTTATGAAAAGGAACCAAGAGCTTAACAATGTTGAGAGAAGAAAGTATTGATCTTGCATTTGTGACTTAAAGGATGAGGGTTCTTCCATCCTTGCCTCACAGAGCATAGACAATACCAACAGTGACAGACACATAATGCAGTGACAATTAAAAGACCAAGTCTACATCTGTATGAGGATCTAAGATACCCTCCTAGACAACCACTGAAAAGAGCAAACAAGTTCAAGAAAGGAAAAATGCCAGAGCAGTACTAGCTCTAGTAATTTGCATTATAACAACTATTTACTTGTGTGGCTTTAATAGCTTGTCAGATAGCCTTGTTTTCAAAGCAGTATTTTGCTACCTACATCTTAGGCACTTGGTATATTAGCTCTACTGAAAAAAGACAAGTCCTGTATTACACAAGTTAAACTAGCCTTTATTAAAAGTATAGAACTCAAACTTCAGAATATGGTTTTAAAGATCATAGTTCATAGGTGGCATATCAATGATCTCATCCAGTGTAGAAATGAAGTCAGTAGTTGATTGTAGCAAGTCTGAAAGTTAGAAATAGAGCAAATCAGTTTTTTATGAAACCCAGAATTTTACCCTCAAACAAGCTGCTCTTAGTGAATTAGCACAAGCTTCTAGAATGACTACGGGAAGTTGACTTGCATAAGCCTATTTGTCCTAACTAATCAGAGATACACTGCAGGAAGCTACTCAGCAATATGGCTTTGAGACCACTACCTGTACTAGCGGAGCTGACCATTTAAATTCAGCTTGGCTATATACCAAGAGCTGTTTGATACAAGTGTGCTATTCTGGTACTTACGACAACAATGGCAGTTCACTGTTGCAGCCAACTAGCTTCCCTCCCAAACCACTAGTGAGTGCTGTATGCACTGAAACTCATGCTAGTTTTCCACTTACTAGACTCCCATGACATCTCTTCAAGCTCCACAGGTGAAGGAACCATGTCCACAGGTTTGTCAGAGGTGCTTGTAAATATCATGAGGGGAACACCACACAGGTTGATATCACTTACTCTGTACTCTTCAGGAAGATCAAAACTCTCAAAGTCTGTTTGGGAAAAGACACTGTAGTATAGTAACAGTGTACAGCACCATGGGAAGCTACAAGTCATCCTAGATTAAATGAAGTGGAAGTAATTCCAAAACAACTCAATCCAGTAGCTCCTTCTTATAGGGTGCTCATTTGCAGTTACACCTTAGCTGTCCATAAAAATCTTTTATGCTAGCACTTATTAAATGTATGCAACTGCTACTGTAAAGCAGAAGCTTTTAAGAATTTCTTTTCAATCACTATATCAACTTCATCAAGCAGTATGTGTGTTTTAGTAACACAGAAAGAATCTTCAGTACAATAGTTTTGCACATTTACTTCAACATAATCTGGATTGTTTGAAGGCACACTTTGAAGGATTGAGTAGCCCTGCCCATCACAGAGATGAAGAACAGCTTTAGAAGTTTCTTCAACTATTTTATCCCACAGCAGTAGGGACCTCTTCCATTACAGATTACCATCTTGGCATACACTCTTAAGGGAAGTCTACGCTCCAGTAATGCAGAAGTAGTCCTTCACATACTGTCTACTAGATACCATTTAATGAATTAAGAGCTACAGAATGGTATTTGGAACTAGCTTCCTGCCACTGTAGTAACAGCCTTGGAGACCACTACATGTCTGGAACACAACTATTGCAGCTAAAACATTCAAACAAGAATGAGGTGGTGCTTCAAAAATAGCAAGCACCCTTATTTTTAAGGAATGACTGTGGAGAAATACACCACCAGCTTGTTTTCCACAACAGCCTTGCCAAAGTCTTACAAGTGTTAACACTTACGAAATCCCAATTATTTGTTTTAATAATTACCCTAAGAGTTCTTACCTTGAGGATCATAAGGAAACATATTTTCTATTTCTGGGCAGGCTTCTTCAGCCACCATGTCCCGGCTTTCTAATCCAGCAGTCTTTTCAGCAACCTTAACAAGGGAAAGTCGCATTATTTGAGCTACTGTTTTCTCACCATAGTACCCCCTTTTTATGTCTACAGAGCTGTCCAGCACAGAAGAGACAAGAATACCTGCCATGCAGTCCTCAATTATGTCTGAATTCTAACACCTTCAATACAAAGGAGCTGCAGAAGGGTAAATGCTTCAGCTGAGCTCGTGTAACACAGTACTATACACAGTGGCAACAGATCCCTGCAGTATAACGTTTAGGCTCATAATATTAAACTCCTGCTAGTTAGAATGTGAACAAGACAGTAACTCAGGCAATATTTTCTCTCAAATCATTTCTTTGCCCTTATGTATTTCCTAAGCTGTTGTATGCCTTGTATCTATGTAGGTAAGCCATGCACCCCTTCTTTTGTCCCCACCCACCCTTACAGAAAGCAGTTGTACTCACTTTCTTTGCAGTGCAAGGCTGATTCTTCTGTCTTATCTGTTCTTTCTTGCTTGTGACTCCTACAGTTCTATTCACATTTCCAAGAGCCTTTCTGACAGAGTGAGATGTGGCTGGAGATGTTCTGATTGCTTTTTTAGGAAGTGGAGTACTGACTTGAGTTCTTTCAGATAAGACTTTTGCTGGGGAGAGGGAAAAGCAAACTTTAGCACCATGCCAACCCTAAAGATTGCTTCATTAGGTGCATGTGCTAGAAAACAAATTGTCATTCTCCACTTATAACTCAGAAGTATAAGCCCTGTCTATGAAAGACAAGACATTCTCATTTTCATAACAATTGATGAGCTCAGTTTTACTTTTATATCTAATTATTCAGTTCTGCTCTCTGTTCAAAATGGTGAATGATGAAACCCAATTCATGCAATTTACTCCATTCCCCGCTGCCTCAGCGTGGCACATACGCACATGATCCTGAAGGGAGTCTTAACTGATTCTTAGTCGCACCAACTTCACCATTCTCCTTATCCAGGAAGATGAGGGTTGTCATCTTCAGGCTGATGAGACCACTCTGGAAAGGCATACAGAAAAAGAAGAAATCAGTTCTTGTCATTTCTTTCACCACAGCACAATTTTTAAACTACACTAGGGGCAACATAGCTGCCAGGTGCTGGCTCCTAGAAGAGGAAAATGTGAAAGTCACTTTGCTTTTGTCATAGTGAAGACTTACACTTCTGAGTTATAATGGGAGAATGACACTTCATTTCATATGAGTTTTGCTACAGACTTCTGTCTGACCACATTCATGTACATGCTCATAGTCCCAACAGCTTGCATGGATTTGAGAAAACTGCAAGGTCTCAGTAACAATCCTGCACAATAAGGCCCAACATCTTTGGTTCAGGGCATCACTTCTCTGTAATATTTATCGCTACCTATTCCATAAAGGACAAGAACACAAAAGACACTTTTCCCCTGCGGGTCAGGGCGGAGGAGCCGCCGCCTCCCCCAGGCCCCAGCTTTGAGCACAACACCAGCGGCTCGCCCCGGCCCACCACGCTTACCTGAGGCGAGGGCCGCCCTCGGGAGCGGGGGACGGCGCTGGGGGCGGAAGCAGAACAAGAGCCCGTCCAGGGAGGTGGAGGGGCCGCACACGCTGCGGGAGAGGCACCGGCACTGACCCGCCGCCCTCCCGCCGGCAGCCTTTAGATCGCCCGCACACCTCCCATTGGCTGCTTCGACTAACGCTCAGGCGGCCGATTGGCTCAGCAGCGCCAGGGGGCGGGGCAGGTTCGGGCAGGGGCAAGCCTGCACCCGCCCCCAACGCCTCCGCCGCCGGCTTCGGGACCGCGTTCCGGGGGTGACCGCGTGA
>VXAA01000265.1:88818-125882 GCA_013399115.1 Anseranas semipalmata
AAAAGAAAGAAAGAAAATCAACCAATAGACTACATATATATGATTGGGCCTCCATTTTCCAGAGGTTGTCACCCTTCATTTTGTCACTAGATGGCGGAGTGAACTAAATCTCTGACCCAACACAAAATACGGAATACTGACCTTCTGGATAGAAAAGTGTTTTTTGTTTGTTTTTGATGCCTGTATTCACCACAAACATTTTTAGTTTCCATATATTTATTCCTTACAAAATTGAGCTGATAGAAGAAAACTATGTTTGAAACATAAGAACCATCTCTGTTGTAGAGAACCAGGACTGATGGCAATTTGAATAATCATTGTAGGCCAATTTGCTGGTCTTGCTGGTCAGTCTTCCAGGACTCTGTTTTTTTGTTTTGTTTTTGTTTTGACACCTCTGCCATGGCAAGTATTCTCATGTTAAAGGGCTATGTTTCTCTAGATTAAATTATGGTTTCTGTTTCAAGCTTGGTATTCCTGTCAATCCTAACTAAATACTTGCATACATAGCTTTTTAATATAGAGATTTATTTTTTTAAGCTTTCAGAGTCAAATCTTAGTTATATTTGCATGATACAAAATATTCTAGTCTAAATTAGTGTTCAAAGATGTAATAAGCTTCAGGTAATAGTGACAGTTCCAAGCCTTTGCAAGAATGGCAAATTCTAGAAATTTGGTTTGTAATCCAGTGAAAAGGTCTCCAACTTGTGGCTCTAATAGAGATACTTAAAAGCTCTTTCTTAGAATATTCAAAATGTAGTGATCTTTGTGCATTTTGTGCCACAAGTGCATTGTATTTTTGCAACCAGCATCAAAACTCTGCTTTGATTGGTCTTTATCTCCCTGCCGTCTTTCCTCTCTGCACTATCTTGTCTTCTCTGCTGATGTGCTCTTTGTTTGCTGCAGAACTCCCCAAGACACCAGTGGGGAGAAGAGGAACCAAATTCACAGACAGTAAGATGATTACCCACTGCATCACACCATGGGCAGAAAAAAGGACCTGTAGTTAGTGGAACAGTGAAACGAGGGTGGCATAAGGGTTTCACTGTTGGGTTCATGCTACTGGCTGCCTGTTCTCTTCGGTAGAGGTTGTTGAATTTCATCGAGGGTTGTTTTAAGTCCTGTGTGTTGTCAAACCTTAGAGGTGCAAGCAAATAACTGATTCTTAAGGCGCAGTATATTTTGCCCAAGATAACTATTTTTTTTAATATCATCACAGTTACGTTTTTATAACTATAGGAAGTAGAAATGCTTTAATGAGTATTTCTGAAATACTGAGTGTAACTGCATGATAGATTAGCATACTTAAGCCCATTTTTTTAATGAAACCACTAAAACCAGCTTCATGTATTTGTCTCTAGAGTGAATGTCCTCTTTTATTTAGAAGTTTTCTCTCTCTCTCCTCAGGAAAGAGATCGTAACAGTGAAGATGAAGATGAAGATAAATATGCAGATGACATTGATATGCCTGGGCAGAACTTTGACTCTAAAAGACGTATCACAGTTCGAAATTTACGTATTCGGGAAGATATTGCAAAAGTGAGTAAACAATTCTGTATGTTTTTTCTTTTATATTCGTATTAGTTAATTTTAAAAATTGTGCGCTCAATTATTACTGAGTTTGGGTATGGATCTCAGGGTTTGGAGGTTAAAGTTTGTCCTCAGTTGTGTTCCTGCTCATCTTATGGCTTCTTCAAGGTCACCCTCCTACACAGATATTCCTTTTTAAAATCTCTAAGGGGAGTACAGCAGTAATTTTAGTTCTTTGGAAATCATAAATTTTAATCAAATATCTTGTATGTTGTTTTCTTCCCCTAGTACCTGAGGAATTTAGATCCAAACTCTGCTTATTATGATCCCAAAACAAGAGCAATGAGAGAGAACCCATATGCCAATACAGGCAAGAATCCAGATGAGTAAGTTAAAACAGGGTCATGCTCGTGTATCCAACAAAACTCTGTTAAAAATGAGATGGCTTTAAAAGCTTTATATTATTTCATATCTGTGTGTCCTTTTATTAACGAATCCTTAGTTATGGATAGAAGAGTCTTTCAATAATGCTTTACAGTAAACATGGAAAAAATGTTTTATTTATTAACACTTTTAGTAAATAAAAGTAGTATCTTAGTGATACTGGGCTTTAATCCTCAGGGATACAGGGACTAACATTTTGTGTACTAATCTGATATAGAACAAGGTTTAGAACACTCTGCTATATCTAGAAGAGATATCTATAAACAGTAATGAAGTTCATGTAAAGTATTTTCAGTAATGATTCTAAAACATCATCCCTTGTTTGTTGGGAGCCATTCAGCACTGGAGACTAGCCTGTGGTACCTAACTAAATGCCTGAACTAGGAGCAAAAGCCCGCCATGTATTAATGGAGTCTGCACAGAAAAAGTCTGAACACTTTGGCATTGTCTAGATAGACAACTTAATTAAAGAATGCCATAGGCAGGCTTTTGGTTACACATAAGGCTGTCTCACTTAAGACCTGAGTCAAGCACTTGACCCTGCCTTGACCCATGTAGTGCTGTGGACGTACAGAGTAGACAGGCTGTGAGTAGAAATGTTATTCAAGGTACAGTAATTGGATTAGCTTGCTGCCTGAAATAGAATGGCAGTGGCTGAATGCTAGCAAATAATGTTCTTTCCACCTCTCCTTGCCCCCAGCAAGAATAATGCCAGTCAATTTTATTTTCAGATGAAGATGCTTTCACTTCTCTCCGGAGTCATAATTTGACCTTAGTTCAATCTGTGTTGCTGCAGCAGCATTGCAGACTAAACTTTTCAGAGTGGCTTTGGGGAGATGAAAAGAGTGGGAAACTGAATTGTCAACATTATTTGATTTTCAGCCTGTGTTCCATCTGCTCTTTGTGAACCTCTACATGGGGTGTGCAAAAGGTAACAGGGCAGTAAAGCTATTACCAGGCTTTAAATTGGCTGAGCAGGAGGAGAGATTCACAAATCCAAAAGCAGAGAATCACAGTGCTAGAATATCACATACCATTTATGCATATTTAGTGTGCAATTAGGTCCAAGCTTGACTCATGGTATCCCAGACAGAGCTGCAAGACTGTGTCATAAGATGTATTCATATAAACATACACATTAAGTATTCTAAAGTGCTGTCTAATACTTTCATGACTCTGTTGTGAGCCTAGACTTTAATTCATGTATTGAGTTGAATGCTCCTTCTTCTCCCTCCATTTGTAACTCAGGACATAAAGGAGAATTTTTACTTTCCTGTTGGTGTTATATGATTGCATTTAAAAGAAAATCACATTATCTGCATGCTAAAAATAATATTTTTCTTTTCTGCAGAGTTGGTTATGCAGGTGACAACTTTGTTCGTTACACTGGAGATACCATTTCAATGGCACAGACTCAGTGTAAGTGGTTTTTGTTTTTCTGTGGTTTGGTAGCTTTTTTTTGTTTTGTTTTTAAGGAACGGATTTAAAAGACTTAAGTTAGCAATACTTTTTTTTTTTTTTGCAAAAGAGAAATAAATCTTTCTAGATTTAGATTGAGGCTTTCTGTCAAATTACTACAAAATTAAATATTAGAATTTGAATGCATACCTCAGTTTGAGAATAAACATTGAGTGACACCTCTTGTATACACAGTGTTTGCTTGGGAGGCTTACGACAAAGGCTCTGAAGTTCATCTTCAAGCAGACCCTACAAAATTAGAGCTACTCTATAAATCCTTCAAAGTGAAAAAAGAAGATTTCAAGGCACAGCAGAAAGAAAGCATCCTAGAGAAGGTAATAGACATTTGGTTTTATTTAATAAGAATTCTGTCAAGTTTGAATTCTGGTTTATAGGGAACAAATATATAATACTACTAATGCTATATGAAAACTCATCAGCTGTTCTGATGAGCTTTATGATTGATATATATATATATATAAATATAAAATATATTATCTCATCTATTGGATTTGTTATATTTAATGTAGGAAGCTTTGAAGCTTGATTTCTTTGGGTTACTGGGAGCTCTTCCCTAGCTCTTCCCTTAACTGTCAGAATTTCTGCAGTGAAAAATCTGACACCAGTATTTAGGAGAAGTGGAAATTTTAGATATTTTGTTTTAAAAAACAATACAAGTGGTTGAAAAAAATTCTATACTCTTTAAAAGTGGTATCTTTGTAAAAATACTCAAGTAACTGCTTCCCAAAGCTATCTTTAAATGTTTCTTTTCTCTTCAATGTGAAAAGCTTTCCAAAAGCAGAACTTCACTTGGGTGAAGTCCTGTAGATAAGTATTTATTTTATATTTTGCTACTGGTGTCTTAGACAACTGACAAAGAAGTAAATAATGAGTTCAGATTCTAACTTTGTCAACATTAAAATTTGGTCTGAAAAGTTTTCCTGCTTAGAAATCTATCTAAAGTAAGGAATATTACTGCTATAATCCTCCAGGAATAAAAGAAAACATCAGTGGCCACAGGAGGAGATGCATTTCTCATAGCTATTCACTAAAGATTAACTTGTCTCCACCCACTTTTGTGTTGCATTTTGTTCTAGTGGTCATATAGCATGGACAGAGAAGGCACTAAAGGTGGAGTTTTTTAAATGCATGCTTAACTATATAGACTTTTTTTTGCAAAACTATCATATGTAATTTCTTTTTGCATATAGTATGGAGGACAAGAGCATCTAGATACCCCACCAGCTGAATTGCTGTTAGCTCAAACAGAAGATTACGTGGAGTATTCTAGACATGGGACAGTCATCAAAGGACAAGAGAAAGCTATTGCTTGCTCTAAATATGAAGAAGATGTGAAGATCAACAACCATACAGTAAGTACCTAGTTTAAGTAAAAAATCATTAAAAAATAAATAAATTCTTCCTTTGGAAGGGAATGAGGTGTAGTAGATGCAGTGCAATATAGCTAAAACAGCAAATTTCTCCTTTCTCAAATGTGACACACTCTTCTACTAAGGAGGAATTTTAACTTCTCACGATCACAATGTGAATTTGAGGAGTTGTGGTGGCCATCTTAAACTGAAGGGGAAGTTGCTCTGTTTCCCTTTGATTTGAATATGAGTGGGCTGCATCCTGTTGCATTTCTCTTTTTTGTTTTGAAACCATACCTGTAAGACTAATGTAAAATTGCAAAAGTATTTCTCATAGCTTCCCCTTCTGGATTGTTTGAATAGGTTACTCATCAGGAAATAACATCAGGAATAAATTGCAGCCTGCTTCTTATGAGAGTATCATTATAGACGTAACTGCTACGGTGTCTTCTCTTGCAGTGCATTTGGGGTTCGTACTGGAAAGAAGGCAAGTGGGGTTACAAATGCTGCCACTCATTTGTCAAGTACTCATACTGTACAGGAGAAGCTGGGAAAGAAATTGCTGTAAGTATTGTCTTTTTAATTACTTGGAAAGAGCAAGAAGGCATTCATATATGTAAGCTTTAGGTGATTTTGCTTTTTTAACTTGTCCTTCCCCTTTCAAACATGCTTTGTAAATGGATATACTCCTCCTTTTCTGTTGTACAGAATACTGAAGCAAGCTTACTAGAAGAGCAACCCAGAGAGGAAGAACACATGACAAAACCCAAAACACTGATGGAGGTGGGTTGTTTCCCCTTTTAAGGGAGATATTTTTCCTCAGCATTTTAAGTGACCTGAACGTATGGATAATTACAAAATTATGCTAGTCATTCTAATAAGTCTGAAAATCGTCAAACTGAATTATTATGTCATTTACATCTCTATTCAAAACTAAACTCTCAAATAACATTAGTAGACACTTGGGATTTAATTGCTTGAACATTACTACTGTTTACTAGCTGAATCTTAACTGCTGTTGTTTTTCCACCTTATAGATCCACCAAGAGAAACAGAAGGAGAAGAAAAAGAAGAAACATAAGAAGAGCTCAAATTCAGATAGCGAGGGTGAAGAGAAAAAGAAGCAAGAAAAACTTAAAAAGGTGCACTATACTCCAGTTTGTGTGGCAAAAAGAACTTCAGATACATTTTACATTAGTTTTATGAAGTCTGTAACAGTTCTTGTGGAATTCTGCGGACTGTTCTTTGATGCTAATTTTGAGCTGAAGCAAATTTAAAGTGCTGTTAGATGTTCTAAAGTACCTGGCTTTTATTCCATATTTCTCAGGCAAACATGCAGTAAATAGTCTAGTTTTGGAAGACTTAGTTTAGAAGATACAGAACACTTGCTTCCTAGTTGCCTATTACAGCTGTAGATACATATAAGACATTGCAGAACACAGTAGTTTGGGTATTAAAGAAAGATCAAAGGCATTGTCAAAGCTTGACTTTGCACTTTTTATCCCATACTTGGGCCCAGTCTCATAGTTGATGCAATAAGTCTGTCCACCCTGCGTAAGCACAGCACCCTGCCTCAGGTATCGAGAGGAAATTAATGTTAAACTGTGGTTAATCAAAACATTGTAGAAAAGTAATTTCTTTTCAATAGCAAGAAGGAACAACAGTAGTAGTTTGAGAAATGGAATAATTTGTATTTCAAAAAGCATATTTTCATTTTAAAATTGCACCCTAACTGGAAAAAAAATTACTAAGATGACATGCTTTCTTATCTGCTTTTGTACTTTCTGGATCATGATTACATTTTAGATAAACCCAGGAGTTTCTTACTCGATTCTGGCAATTGGAAGGGTAATAAAGTATCTTGTTTGCAAAATACTCATTTACTATCATATTATGCTAAATGCTCAAAAATTAGCATTAAACAGTACACATGAAGTGGCTGT
Source organism: Anseranas semipalmata (assembly GCA_013399115.1). Lineage (NCBI taxonomy): Eukaryota > Metazoa > Chordata > Aves > Anseriformes > Anseranatidae > Anseranas > Anseranas semipalmata. Next base: position 95,561 of record VXAA01000265.1, read on the forward strand.
AGGTGAGCACGACATATCTGCATTGCTTATCCCACCATTCTGCCTGCTAATTGTTTGTTATACAGGAATATAATGTAAATGTTTTTTGTTTGTTTCTTGTTATTGTTGTTTTGTTGTTTGTTTGTTTTGTTTTGTTTTTTGCTTAACTTTCATTGGATTTTTTTCCCCCCCCTCCCCTCTTCCATTTCAGGCATTAAATGCAGAAGAGGCTCGTCTCCTCCAAGTTAAAGAAATTATGCAGTTAGATGAGAGGAAGAGACCATACAACAGTGTATATGAAACCAGGGAGCCAACAGAAGAGGAAATGGAAGCCTACAGAATGAAACGTCAGAGACCTGATGATCCCATGGCCTCTTTTCTTGGACAGTAGTCTAGATGAAAATCATTCCAATACATGGGAATTTTTTTCCATAGTTGTTTACAAGTCTATAGACATTTATCTTGCATGTCGCTAATAAATGCCAGAAATGGCAGATTTTTTTTTGTACCACAGAGGTTGGTGAAAACTTCTTTTAGTAGATGTAAGCAGTGCAGTACTTACAGCAATTTTTTATATGTGTGTATGTACACATACATGATTTGTGACTGTGTGTTCACATATATGTGTGTGTACATATAGATAAAAAAAAAAATACACACACCCTCTCTAAATTCTTGATTGGAAGAGAAAAGATCTGATATTGGCTGTAATTCCAGAAATTCCAGATTCATTTGGCCATGCAGGAAGACTTAATAAATTCAGTAAAACTGACTACTCAAAAGAAATGATCAGCAGGTGTCACTGTTAATGTAGAGCAAAAATTGTTGAAAATAAATTTGTACAGCTACCGAAGCCTAACTTTTATTTGTAAAGGGACTTGCCTGTCACATGTCTTTAAAAGGAGAAATAGTTTATTTGATCACTTTATACTAAGTATTTTGCAAATGTAAAAATTGATTGTTTTTACAGTTTTGGTTAAATTAATATGAAGCTCTTAATTGCTATCTGGTTGTTGTAATTAAAAGGTTAGGAGAAGCTGTATAGAGCTTTTAAATTGTAGTTGTTTCTGCAGGTGTTAACATACATTGCAGCTGCAAAGATCTAAGTTTTTTGGTTTTCTGTTTGATAACAATATACATCTTAAACTCCCAGAATCCTGTTACATGGTGGGATACTAAGTGTTAGACTTTAATACCTTGTGATGTCATGCAGCGTCTGCTGTATGTTTGGCAATATTCGTCCTTAAACTGGGAATTCTCTACTGTAACTATAAAAAGCTGAAAGAATGGGTGAAAAACTTCATGCCATAGCTTTAGAGTCAGAAGGACTGAGAATTAGTTCTATTGTGGCTTAAACAGCCTCATTAGATGTGGCTTATATAACCACATTAAGTGTTGTTATATTAATGGTAAGACAAGGAAAACTTTGTAATCTTGCTTTTCTTCTAATGAAGAACCTGATTACAATTTCAACTTTGTAAACAATGAACAATGTTAAAGTTACTAGAAGTAAATGGTTTAAAAAAAAGAAAAAAAAGTACAGTATATTATGTCCACCTGTAAGGCTGGGTTTCTTTTTTTTTTTTTTTTTAAACTAGTTTTTTCTCCAAGCCTGCTTCCCCTTTATTTTTGTTACAGAAATGCTAATTCTGAGTGCACTTTATTTTATAAGATTTATTAATCTGACTGCAGACTTTTAATAAAATAAAACTTTATTTTAAAATACTCCTAGCGTTTGCAGAAAAAATGTAACAAACTAGAGAGATCAAGGATCTGAGGGTGGAATTGTTCATATAGCCAAAAATCAGAAAGGAAGAACTTCAGAGTGGAAATTAGCTTTTCCAGACATTGCTTTTATATTTTCACAAAAAAAGAAAAAAAAAATGGATTTAGAAAGTCAGAGGGGAAAATTATTAGGGACATTATTTCCCTTCTGCTATACCAGTGACTCACTTTCTAAGTTTTCACATAAGCTCATGTCTTGACCTTTCTACATTATGGATAATTTCAAAGGGAAAATTATTCTTTCACAAGTGATTACATACAATAAATGTAAATTTAAATGTCTTGCCACATTGTTGATTTCACAGCCACCTTCTGAGGACCAAGTATTTTAATTTAGTATGCAGAAATGCTAATAATGGAAATTGTGCATTAGTCTGCAATGTAGTTCTACATTAAATCTCCTGTGATATTGTCATTGATGATGAAAATTTTAGGTCGTGTATTTTACTGTGTTGAAGAGATCTTCTGCTATGACCTGAATGCAAACTTGTTGAATGATTTTTCTGAATCAGTTGATTTGAACGGTAAACTATTCTTCTAAGGCCTGTAATGTTTGAAGTACAGGCCAGCAATATCTCTAGGTGTCCAGATACCGATACTGTCCAGATACCGTTTAGTGCCAAGTTGAATTTGAGGAAAGAGATGTCAAAAGGGTCCGTGTTACCAGTTACTTGAGCTATTTGGATACCGCTCTAAAAGTAGCTAGAGATTTGATCCTTTATAAAGGAGGCAAGTCAGAAGTTAAACTGAAAAGAGCGATTCAGAATGAAGAACAAATAGTTCACCAGTCTAGGCAGCCTTTAAACTTTTGTTTAATGTGTATTTTTCATGTGCATGAGAAAAATCGGGAGAGTTAAAGGCACGTGTATTTTAGAGGCTGATATAACACAGTGTTCTAGGAATGTGTTTATTACAAAACCTAGCCAAATTCTACCTTAAGCACAGTCGTGTGGTTGGTTTTTCTTTTCAGTACCTGCAGACGTGACTGTACCTTACTTTTCGGCATGCCCTGTCTTGCTCTGCCAAGAGCTGAGAGCAGAGAGGCTGTAGGGAAGAGGGACCAGCTTCCTCTCTCCTAGAGCAGAAATGCAGCTCCAGGGAAACAGGCAGTTAGTAGCGTGTTACTCAAAGTACAGTTCTTTGGGCTTGTGAGTGACACAAAGTAGATCTCTTCTGGCTCAGTCTCAACAATTAAAGGACAAAAAGCTTAAACTGTGTTGTTCTGTTTATATGATAGAGGTTAAATGTTAAAGAACATTGTGGATCTGATCGTGAGGATTAATTTTCCTCCATCTGCTTCCCCTTGGATTTGGCATGCAATATGACTGCATATCCAAAGATTGCTTACTGTTGCACAAGCAGGATTTTTTTTTCTTTTCTAAAGTGAGTTTGAAACAAGTATATGGGTGAGCTTGGACTAAACATACAATGAAAATGAGCTTACTCTAGCAGAGGCAACAGAAATTGAGAACTACTGTGTTTCTTCATGCACACAGAAGGGAGGTGAGAGGAAATGCCGTAGCCTGTTAACACAAACTAGTCAAATTCTCAAATCATAACAAGACAGACCCACCCAGCACGCTCAAGGCAGCTTTCTCTGAATCTCGCCCTTGGCAAAGCTCGAAAATTGTTTTCCCCAACTCTCTTGTCAACAGTTGCTTCGATTACCTCATTTTTTACCCTATTGCATTCTGGTTGTCTGAGGCATACTCAATCTGCAAACTGAATGAGCCACTTGATTTGAGGATGTTTACATTTTTAGCACACAAGTTAAAGGATTCTCCTTTATTTTTTCTTGAAAAGTTTAGCATTCTGTGTTATCTTCCAAAGCCTTCGAGGCACACCAGAAGGTAGTTCTTTTACTGTCTCCGTGTTTCTTTGTAATTGGATCTTTATGGCTTTGCTGAGTGGGTTAATGAAAGATGTGCTATTCTACATGTGTGCAACTGTTTAGGGATCAGAAGAAAGCTGGAATGGTAGCAATAGTTACAAATGAAATGGAATTGGTCCTTTAGGGAAAAAAAAAAAACAACTAAAGAGACAGCATTTTCTGTGCCCACTAAAGCAGCATCTGTGCCCAGTGCAGCCCAACCACTGCCGTTTTCCATGCCATTTTTGGGTATAAATTTAATTACTCCATTCAGACCAAAACACTATGTGCAGGCGACTCCCCATTGTTCTGCTGGCTCTCCTGTTGGCATTAGTTTTGCTGCATGCAACAAAGAAATAGACAGAAATGTTATTCTAACTTAAACTGGCTATTTTACATGAAACAAATTTGTTCACATCATGCAGGTGACCCAACCAGAGACTCGCACAGAGATAGCAGGCAGTGATGGGTTCTGCTTCTGCAAAATGCTAGCACATTTCAGACCTCAGTGGAACAGAAAAAAAAAAAAACACTTTGTCTAAGGAAACTTTGCTCCATGGACAGATGAGCAAATCCAAAACTTTATAGCAGCAGTCTTAAAAGAATATTCCAGTAATTCCAATGCATTTTAGAAAAGGCACCACCCAGCCACTCATTTGCACTGCCCTTGGATCTAAGCACAGTCCTTGGCCTGTTGCTCTCTTCTCCCACCACATCTCTAAAGCGTGGGACCTTTTTTCAGCTGCTTTTGCGTCCTTATCACATTTGTACATGCATTTGTTCTAGGCTTTTAATACAAAGCTAACAACTACAACTTTGGCTCCAACAACACCTCACCTTGCAGTTTCAACCCATCGCTGCTTTTTAATCAAAAGCTTCTACAACGTACGCTACCATTGCACCGGGGAAGCGGATGCTGAAGCGCACCAGCTGTAACGCACACCCAGCCCCGGCTCCCTCAGTCCCAGGCTGCTGCAGCAGCCCCGGTGAAGGAGCCGTTTCCCAGCATTAGCATCTGTCCTGGTTCTGCACATCCCAGTTGGAAAGGGTCCTGCCGTCAGCCTCCAGGCTGCCGTGAGACCCAAGCTGACATTCGCTGGGGAGAGGAAAACGGTGCCTTCAGCTGGCTTCTGGTTTGGCTTGGCTGTCCCTTCTTGCTTTAGGAGAGTCTCATGCTGGGCATGTGCAGAAGCAAAAGCACTTGGCTGCAGCTTGTAACGCCAGAGAGACAGCACAGCCCCACAGTATGTTCTGCAGATATACCAGTGTTTGCTCAATATTTTAGGAATGGGGGAAGGTCCATTTTTAGCAAATTAATTATTGTCTGAGAACAAAAAGGCAGCTCTAATGCAAAATTCTCCACTTGGAAAGCAACAGAGGGAGAGGGGATTTTGTCTTTAGCTATTATTATCTGTACAGGCTGTCACTGCTCACATGCAATGTATGACACTTCATGTCTCTTGGGGATGCTGCTTTGCCCAGAGGGACAGAGGCATGGTACTGTGGCACAGGTGGCACTCAGCACTGGCTTTCCTGGCCCAAGCAATGCTGCCCTTGTCCTCAGGTGCTGGGATTGCTCTTGGTGATGCTCTGACCCCAACAGTGGGGCTGAAGATTGTGCTAACCCAAGGTCTGGCCCCCAGGGGCCTTTAGGATCCTACAGCTTTATGGAGAATCTGCAAGGCTTCTGGATAGACTCTTGCTTTTGTGTATTGCTTCTTGTCTATGTCTTTATCTGGCTTTCAGTTCAATGAGATCATTTTGCTTTTTCCTACCCTCTACTAATAAGTCATCTGCTATCCACCCTCTTCTCTGGGGTGCTTTCAGATGGTCACTAGCTCTGTTTAACCGGCTCCTGGATAAACTTAAGTCATTGCATTTCCCTGTCACTCAATGTTCTGTCTACAAGCTTTGACTCCTACAGAACTCTATAATTTTCTGTGTTTTTTTTTTTAAGCATTCCTGGGAAATACAATGCATGTTCAGTAGAGTCTTTTCTTGTCTAAATCTGTTATTGGATACCTCAAATTCAGCAAGTCAAAGAGACTGCTGAATTTCACTTTGAATTAGAAGATGCATGAGACAAAAGAAAGAGAAAGTTAAAAAAAAAAAAAAGCACATCTGCAGTGTGCTGGCGGTGGCTCACTGGTGTTTGGGCTGGTTCCCACTTCCCTCTTCCCAAAATAAGTTCTATTTATTTTTATCTTAATGGTGTAGGGCTGCAGTTCCTAGCAGAGCTAATGGTCTCAAGGGCATCCTTTAAGTTTAAACAGAGATTTGACTCATTTTATGGGGGCTTTTGGAGAGGGACAATCACTCTCTGAAGACTGCTCAGAGACTTCCAAGCTCCTTTCAGGCAGGGCAATAAAAATTACTCAAATCACCGTTCCATGCTAAGCCAGCAGGCCTGTCGGGTACAAAATGCTTTTCCCTCCCATTAGTATCTTCCAAACAGACAAAAAAAAAAAAAATTCAAAGGACCTACACTCATCTTTGAAGAGAGGCACGCTTGCAACACCATTTCCCTTCTTCACCTTGAAGGCTCTCTTTTAGGCTGTCTCCAGCCTCCTTGTTACCTGCAGCTATTTTTGCATTTGCTGACTCATTTTATTTGGTTACAAAGTCACTGCTGCAAGGTCGGTGTCTGTAACAGTGCAATGCAGTAGCACTCCAAAAACGAACACGGGAAAACCCTTCCGCGCTGAGACACAAGTCCCATCCTGTTATCTCAGGAAGGGGGCCAGCGGTTGCTCACATTTAAGCACTTACATTTCTCACCCAAAGTAAGCCCACGGGAGACGGCGGAGCTTAAAACTACAGTTTTTATTCTGCAGGGGCTGGGTAACACACCTTTCCCTGGCCACACGAGGCAGCAAGGCCTTGGTGCCAAGGCAGGAGCACCACAGACCCCAGCACCCCCAGCAGCAGGGGCCTGGACCCCCAGCCCCATGCACATCCCATGTCAGGGATGTGCAGAGCTGGATGGCAGCTGCAGCAGCGAGCCTCGTTCCCCGTGGGAAACACTGAAAACTGCTAGCCACGGCAGGGAGGCTTTTGTTAAAAAGCAGCACAGACATGACACCATCTCTTGTAACGCTTTCCTGCAATGTCTAGCTAAAAAAAAAAAATAAGTAAGAACCGCATGCCAGGGTTGCTCTGTTTCACTGTGGACGGGCAGTTTATTTATTTAACAAAGCACGCTGCGAAGTATGTTCTCCAGCAGAGCTCTCTGAGGCCGGGGCGAGCGGGGCTCAGCATCACAGCCCGGCCGTCTCCCAGCTGCCTCGCCGGAGACAGCAGCAGGCACAGCGTCCCAGCGCCGCCGCTCCCCGTGCCGCAGAAGTGGGTCAGGCTCTCGCTGCCTGAAGCCCCCGGGAACCGCGAGTGCCTCGGTCACACCTTGCATTTCCCAGCAGGGCTGCTGTATTTCTCAAGCATCATTTCATTCCTGGCCCTGGCCACGCCGATGGTTCCTCTGCATGTGGCCGCTCTCGCACCAGGGACTTCCCAGTGCAAAGCCACTTAGGGTGGGAAAAGCCAGTGCTGTGTGTAGGGGAGAGGACCCCGTGAATGAAAAGATATGTATAATGCTTTCATGACGCTGCACAACTCTGCTGCGCTGTCAGTTGGTACCTGGGCAGCCTGGGCCACCAGCACATCACGACAGCAGCCCCATGCTCCGTCAGCGAAACATCCCCATGCCTCCAGGGGCAGCTTCGCTGACTGCAGTCACAAAGCAAGCTGCAGATACACTTTATGTTATTTCTCTAATGTTGCTAAGTGCAGCTAAATCCATTCTCACCATGTTCCGAGAGCAAGTGCAGGGGAAAGCTTCAAAAAAAAAAAAGAGCTCTGATAAGGACAAATTCTGGCATAAGAAGGACTGACAGTCTGTGCTGAACAGAAAACATTTGCTGGCCAGCGAGCAGCACACACCCGTCCCAGGCCATGTGCAGGGTCCCAGGCAGGGCAGGAGCCACACGCCCACGGCCGCCTGTGGCCAGCAGCACCAGTGGGACAGGACGGCCCCAGGGCCACCGCTGCCCTCCCGGCACAGCTAACTGTTTGTCCTGCAGCAGCCAAACTCCCATTTCAGGCACCCCTTCCAGCGTTACTGCCTTATCTTCAACAATTGCTAGGGCTTTGCAACTATTTGCGAGCTTAAAACAAAGCCCTCATCCTTTCCAAAGACAGGAAAATTCCTGCTCCGTCATCTCGGTGTCAAAGTCTCCGTGTCTTGTCTCACACACCCACCTGCAGCACTGTTGTGAGGTATCTGCTGTCTCCTCTCAAAATTCACACTTGCAAAGCTGCCGCTTCGTGGTGATGTCTTTTACTTCAAGCCTGGAATGATCTGCCCTTATTGATTTGTCTAAATTGTTTTAAACACAAGAAGAGAGTTTCCACTCTCAGGATAAGATTTGCTTCCCTCGCTAGTGCTCTAGGATCGAGCATCTAAGTTATTCCCTGGTTCGACCCCTGTTGCCCATACCCTTACAAATTCTGCTGGTACAGGCAGTGGCTACAGCAGAGAGACAGAACCTGCCAGAAACGATCCAGGCAAACTCCTGAGCCTTTGTCCCAGACTGCACGGGAGAGAGAAGGAGAATGGCTCCCCAGGCACCAAGAGCTTTCCAGCCATGTGTGCGTAAAAATTTCTTCCCACATCACGTGACAGAGGAAGAGACTCAGACCCATTACACAATAATAAAAATATGCCTTTGGCAAAGTTGAGCCAAAACCTGGAGCTGCTGCAGGAAGCTAGCAATACATGCAAAACGGGGTAAAACATTAATAAAAAAGAAAGACCCAAGAAATCAGAACCGCAGAGCACCCTCAGAAGGACGCTGTTGCGGCAGGATGGGGTTTTGCTCTGCTGCGTGACAGCAATCTGCAGCAAAACATCTGCTTAAAACCGTGCAGGATTCCAGCGCCTGTCGAGATCTCACTGAGGAGATTAGCCTGGGTGAGTAAATTCACTTTTCCTTTTTTTTTTTCTTCCTCCTCTTAACCTTAACTTGGAAAACTTACCAAATAAGGTCTAAATTATCAAGCACTCAGGTTTCCAATGCCTGCACAGGAATCCATAAAGACAGCAGTGGCAAGTTAAAAGAAATAATCCAGAAGGAAACATTCCTCAGGCTTTTGCCAGGAGCACCCACCTCGCACAGCCAAAGCTGCAGCCTCCCCCTTCGTGCTGGTACCAGATGGCAACTTCTGTACCACGGGTTTGTCATGGAGCTGGGAAAGGCTTGGCACAGGCACCGCAGCTGCTTACAGTGCAGGAGGTGATGCAATTTTGGGTGCAGGACATGCATCATTTTCCTTTATCTCCTTTGACATTACTTCGTGCAACAAATCAAATTCATATCTGCAATAGCTACTTTGTTGGCTTATACCAGAAATTAAAAGCATGCATTTCAGCTTTTCCTCTCCGTGCAGAGGTGCTCACCACCACTGCATTGCACAAGGTGGCTTCACTGGCCCAAAATCACCATCCAGCCACCACGTCTGGCAAACCCTCAGGGTTTTCCCTCTGGTGTGGTTCCAGCCCAGCTGCCCCACAAGCAGCCCAGGAGGTACAACTGCTTCTTTGCACCTGGGGCTCACTCTTATGGGCAAAATATTTTCTTACAGATGTCCTTTTTTAATGCACATACATCTATAGAAATAGGTCTGACCTCTTAACTGTGAAGTGGCTCGGGCAGCTCATCTGGAGCAGGACCAGGACAGAGGCAGTCGCACAGGGGCTTGCAGCAGCCACTCAGGGCAGGGACACTGCAGCAGCCAAAGGGGGGACATGGTAAGAGACCCGTCCCCCCGAGCTCCTTTCTGTGAGGTGAGCCACCTCCAGCAGCTGCAAGCCATGAGTCAGGAGCGGGGGCTGCAAGGAACCCTGTGGGGACACAGCTCCTGGGGATGGGGGCTCCCAAGTGACAGCGGGATGTGCTGTGGCTCTGGGGACAAGGAACATGCACAGAAAAGCCATTAGAGAGCAGCCCCCTTGCAGCGACGCTCCATGGGCCACAGAAGCCTGACGCATTTTCTATAGAGCTGTGCTCCAGCTTTAAGATTCTTGAGTGAACACTTTCTAAAACCATCTCCTTCCTAGTTTGCTTCTTCACAAATATTCCCCAGAATTATCCCGTGGGGATCCACAGCACTATTTTACAGACTACACTGATCCCAGGGGATGCCCTAGATCCCACAGCAGCAATTTCTATGGATTCAGCTGAAGGATGCAAGGAATCATTGTCTCTAAATCCCAGTTGATGGACACCTGTCATTCCACCTGCCTGTGCCTCATCTTTCCACCTCGGGGCTCAGTCATTCACAGCACATTTTGGAGCCTCTCTTGGAGCCCAGAGGCTGGCAGACAAATGACCTAGCTGTGATGAGAACTTGAGGTCTCAGCCTGGAGCCTGCCCAGCATCTGGCAGCCCAGAGGGTCTTGCCTCCAAGAGCTCTACCTTGGAGCAACTCAGCACTGTGCATGTCCACCACTGATTCATCTCCTCCCCAAGCAGCGCTCCACCATCAGCTCTCATAACCCCTGGGGCATGGTGCGCATTCCCACACAACAGGTATTTATCATGGTCAAAAAGTCTCCAAAACCCTATTACAAAAGGCATTAATTAAAATGTTACTATAAAAGTAAGATCTCAGCTGAAACTGTGCTGCATGGTCTTCAGTGCCAGGTCTACTGCTTGTACTGAGGAGAGGAAAGATGTTGATCTGTTTCCAATTTGCTTTTTGGAGCTCATCATATGTTCTACATTGACGAGCAATTTTCCTTTTAAGGTGGAACAGCTTGAGGTTTGTTTTCTTTCAAAGAGGTTTCTCTAAAAGGTTATTTATAGATTCTCTTGTGAATGTGACCATGCTTCCCATCCCACACACACTGCTGTGGTGTGGGCTGAAGTGTTCTTGTAGAGCCAAAAATTAACATTGACTCAGGAGCTGCACCAGAGCACTGCTCCAGGTAGCCAAATATTCACTGTCTGTTCAAGAACTGGTACTACAAACCTCTCGGCCTCAGGGTATTTTGTATTTTATCCCATTGGGTTAACGAGTGGTGTTGCTTGAAGGTAAATAGAAGTACTTATGCTAAGAAAGTTTAAGAGAATGTGCAGCTGCCCTCTGCCCTGTGCTTACTCTTACTCATTTCTTCTCCATATGAAGCAGTCCCAACTGTTTGTTTTTTTTTTTTCCCCAGGTTATGCTCCACAACAAAATGTCTCCTTGCCACAACTAATTAGTGTCATCCATCTCCAAATGCCTCTCCCTTCTCTTCTGCCCCATTTGAGGCGGTTACTGGGAGGCGGGGATGGAGCATCCCTTCGGATCTCCCCACTCCACAGGCGTTTTAACACTTTGTTTCTCTTTCTGTGAACTGAGAAGTCTTTAATCAACTGTCCACATTAATACTGGTTTGTGGTTTCAGTCTCACAAGGCCATTAAACCAACACTTTTCACCAGCAAATAAAATTGGGTATAAGAAAAGCAAAAGAGACCAGAAGAACAAAATGGCTTAGCAGCCAGATCCAGCCCAGAGATATGTTTTGCATTTCCCACTCCTCTGCATGTTCTTAATTATACATATCGCAGAACTGGGGGGCCCCCGCTCAGCATTAATGTGTAGCATATTGCTGGCTGGATCTGGAGCATGTAATGTGCATTTCCACCCCCTTCAGGAGCCAATACCAGGGCGAGAGCACTAAGGCAACATGAAATTTATACAATGCTTTGAACATCTCATTTCCAGTGCAGGAGTTAAACACAACACCACCAGAGAGAAGCTAAAGCCTCCCACTATTTGACTTAACGCCAAACAGGACCTTTCTTGACCAAAAGGCCAACAAGAGGTTTGGGATATCACAACTCATATGTCTATTGATTTTATGTTTAACTGCAAATTTACTTCAGCACCAAAGTATGAAGAAATATTTGAAAGGCAGTTTCCTTACTTCATAATCCTTGCTTCTGTATTTAGCCAGCAGGACTTCAGGATGCGATAAGAAAGCCCACACAAGTGGATGACTTTCAAAATATTTAACCTCCTACAGCACAGAGTAGCTGTACTAAGGGACAGACTGCATTTCACAGGAGTCCTTGCCTTCAGATAAGCATGTGTACCTCTTAGCCTGGGGAACAGGAGTTGTATCAAAGTGATACATGGCTAATTTATTTATTTAAAAAAAAAAAAATTCTTATGGCTTGATCTCGAGTAATAACAGAACTACTGAGCAAACAATGAACCAGCCAGAATTGTAAGGGGCACTTTTAGGCTTTGTGTTTCATTTCTCCAAGGGCCAGTCCAACTATGAAAGTGCAAAGAAAGGAACTGGGCCAGGGGAAGCCTTTCATCCACGACCAGCTCGTTTCCATGCTCAGACCACTGGAAAACAGCCCGACACCATCAGCGTCTCCCTCAGCCCGTGGCCAGTGCCCACAGCTCGTGGCTGCAACCTCACTCACTGGCAAAGAGAGGGAGAAAATCCTCAGCCCGGGCACCTCCAGGTGCACAGCGCCCTTCAGAGCTGGGAAGGGTATGGCAGGAGCACTGTCACCCATGGGTAGTCAGAAACTGATACCACTGGGGACATCCTCTTTTTAACTGCAGCTATAACCTTGTGCAGAACCAACACAAATTCTAGTTTAAACTCTTCTAATGTTCGGTCTCGGGTAGGTTGAGCATGAGGATGAGCTCTTGTCAGCCTGATTTTGAGCACCTTCTCTAAGCTGGCAATGCACCCGAGCACTGTTTCAAGATGCAGCAGGGTTACTCAGTGCACAGCTGTTTGCAAACAGCTCCACACACAGACATCCAGAGGGAGACTTTACTGCAGGATCACTGTTCTGCATCACTAACAGTTCCATGGGAATAGCTTTGTTTCAGAAATCATTTCCTATCAGAACACTATCCCCCAACCAAGGAGTGGAGTCAGGCAAGCCCAGGAGGCTCAGCCTCCCCCTTGTGAATGAAGACAGAGCCCAGGATGCTCCAAAAAATAACCCCTTGCTGTATTTCATACTTACAACAATGGCTTACTTTACAGAGCCAGAAGACAAAGGGTTGATAACTGTTGTCTGTCTTTCCAAGGAGAGCAAAGAACACGGAGGCTGCATTACCACCCCTGCAGTGAGGCCAGTCACACTGGCAGTGGAGGCTGCAGCAGGGCCGATCCTGGCTGCGAGGGCGGCTGCAGGCTTTGCAACTGGGCACGATGAGGAAAGGGATGGCCAGACAGATGTCCTCAACTAGCAGAGGTTCAGTGTGTACTGTCAGGCAAACCACAGTAAGAATTGCCTTGACTGACTTGGCCCAAGGCCTCTCCAAGCCCATCTTCTCAATTCAGCCCCACATCACCCTAGGGTTTGTGCTTGGACTCTCTAAGAAGCCCCAGTGACCCAGCAGCAGTGCAGGTCTCACTGGGGGAGTTCACACCAAAACCCTTTCTCCTTCCTCCACTCTGTCAGTCCAAAGTGGCTGCTTTCTGCACCCCTCTGCCATCATTGCTGTGTGCCTGGGGGAAAGGAGGCTCAGGGAAGGGCAAAGAGGAGGGGAGTGGTAAGGGAGGATGGCAGTCAAGGGGTGTAGGGGAGGCTGTGGGAGAGGCCAGGGACATTTCTGACTGTGTTCCAGTCCTTCATTGCATATAGATACACAGCCACAGACAGGCTTCAGGGAGCAGATTTAGCTGCCAGGTACATTAGCATGAGAAAGGTGGGAGAGCAGGATGACAAAACAAAAGAAAGCATGGATGGCCACAGATAGGAGTTTAGAGAAGAGCAAGTTTGAAAAGAAAATATTGTTCAGACCTGGAAAATTCCATGAGCAAAATCCCTGAATTCACATCACTCCAAAACAAACAGCTTCCTCACCCTGCCAAAAAATGCTCCATTTTCATGAGTCTCTACAACACACAGTCCTGGCAGAGGGGACACTGCCATTCCCATACCCACTGGTCACCACACACATCAGCCAAGCCCCCATCTCATTTCTACAGGCTGCACCATGATCTCTGCTGTCCTGCTCCTCTGGACCGTGCCCTGTGTGGCAAACCACATCCTCGGGGGCTTTGCCAAGGCAGCGCTGCAGGAGGGCCCCCAGCTGGCGTGCAGCCTGCCAGGCCCTCCTGGGCCCCCCGGCCCTCCTGGTGCACCCGGGACCCCAGGGACAGTCGGCAGGATGGGCTTCCCAGGGAAAGATGGCAAGGATGGTAAGGACGGGGACAAAGGCGAGCACGGTGACGAAGGTAAGAGGAAAGAACTTCTTTGGGAAACAAGGATAAAATGTAAAAGCAATAGTGCAACAGCCCAGTTACCAGCTAGCTGTCATCCCAAATTTGAGCCCCAGGGCAGACAACATCTCATGAGAGATTTCCAGAAATTCCCGCTCTTCCCTGTCTAATATCCCCCTTCCATCAGCTCCTGCCAGTGGGTTTTAGATTCGTACACTGAGTCCAGGCACTCCCACGTAGCACTGCCACAGCAGCGGGTGGAAACTGTTTTCACAGTATCAAATTCTCGAAGGTCTAATCAACTTAAGCAGCAACAGAAAGTATTTTAAACACCATACCAATCACTGTGCCAAAGCCTTCCAAAATGTATTATTTGCTGATAGAGTCTTAATGCTGCTTGTAATTCTTATCATCTTCATTCTGTTATTGCACATTTTCCTCCTGGAGTGAGATTTTCCCTGTTTTGACGTATACGCCCTAGATGAGAGTCAAAGTGCTGGTCTCTGATTCCTGCTTTCAAGGGAAACAAAGTGAGAAGAAAAAATTAAGTACTGGCTCCCTAAAGCACTCTAACTGGGTAGCAGGCACTGCTCTGGCCATGCTCCACCTAAATCAAAGCAAATGTCGACCCTGGTTTAATCCCGAGGTGGGGCTCTTGTTTAAACCAGACCTTGCTGTGAGCAGCAGGACCAGCCGTAGTCAGAACGCAGTGATTTCCCATTGCCACACTAGAGTGCACTCCTGGTTCAGCAGAACACCAGCGTGCCAGTGCCGCATCTTCTCTTCTCTCACTCCCAAAACAGAATCTGGAAAACAAGTTTCCACCCACAGCTGCATTTAAATCTAGTCACTACAATGGGTCAAGAGACACAATATAAATCCCCATGAATTTTTCTTATATCAGACACTACCACACTCAGCGCTCACCAGCAGTTTCAGCATCACTGTGACAGAGCCCAGCTTGTTCCCCATCTCAAGGCAGTCCCCGCACTGGGTGTCTTCTTGTTCATGTCTGGTCCAGATCCCAGCTAAACTGGGCTTTTTTCTATACCTAGAATCCACTTTTTTACAACATAGTTTCATGTTAAATGTAAAAAAATGAGGCAGAAGATTAAACATATCCCTTCTGCTCAAAGCTCGTTTCCAAAAGCTTCACAGATCCATCCAGCTCCTTCAAAACCTAAAGGTTTAAAGCTTCCTCCTGGCTAGCTTTATAATTTATTCCTCCTTTTTCTCAAGTGAGTCAGATAATTGAACCAGCCTTTTGGTCCTTAAAGGGGACAGGCTATCCTGCTCCCAAGTCCTCTTGTTATCACGCCAGCTACTTAATGTGGTTAATCAGTCCTGACACATGTCCAGCCCCAGGTGGTATTTCACTGGGATTCTCACTAGCAAGGTTTTCCTCCCAGATGAAAATATACTGCTGCAACAGTACAATCCCTTTCCACTCACCGTATCTTCACTAAAAAGTTTACAAGGTTATTTGTCTTCCAGGTCCGCAGGGCAGAACAGGAAACCCAGGCAAGCCAGGACCAAAGGGGAAAGCAGGAGCTATCGGAAAGGCAGGCCCACGAGGACCAAAGGGTTTAAAGGGTAATCCTGGCAAAAACGGAGCACCGGGAAAGAAAGGACCCAAAGGCAACAAGGGCGAGGCTGGGATGCCAGGACCCTGCACCTGTAATGCCAACAAAGCCAAATCTGCCTTTTCTGTGGCTGTCTCAAAGAGCTACCCAAGAGAAAGGCTGCCCATCAAATTTGACAGGATCCTGATGAATGAGGGAGGACATTACAATGCTTCCAGTGGGAAATTTATATGCAGCATCCCAGGTATTTACTACTTCACTTATGATATCACTTTGGCCAACAAACATTTGGCCATTGGCTTGGTCCACAACGGGCAGTACCGGATCAAGACCTTTGATGCCAACACTGGGAACCATGACGTTGCCTCTGGATCAACCATCCTTTCTCTGAAACAGGAGGATGAGGTATGGCTGCAGATCTTCTACTCTGAACAAAATGGGCTCTTTTATGATCCCTACTGGACAGACAGCTTATTTACTGGCTTCCTGATCTATCCTGATCAAGATTATCTCAATGAAATATAGAGTGAGAAACAAGCCTGTGGGGAAAAAAAATAGGAAATGGATGCGACCTCAGTCCAGCAAAGTGTAGCCTGTACATGGACATGTGTGCTGTTATCATATGATTCCACATTTTGGCGCTAATAGCCTGTATTGGCTATTTAGAAATTTACTTGATGTCACTGACTAGTCCACAGGGTGTACCAGGATTAGTAGGAACAACCTTTAAGTAACCTCATGAATCTCTAAATCTTGACGCCACCCATTATGTTTTCCCACCACCATTCAAACGTGCCATGGACATGTAACTTGAATACTGGTGCAGAATGTTTTGATGATGATGATTATTATAAAGCATGGAGACCAAAAACCATTTCCTGAAAGCTGAGCTCATAAGTGCTATTGATGCTGGAGATTGTATCAGTGCCCTACCTTTCCCCACCCCCAATAATACTACTACTACTTGTTACACTTTACCAGCTACTTAAAAGTCAGGAAGTTATCAGCTACCATTACAAAAGTACCAGCAACTCTCAGCCTCATCAAAGCAGTACTAATAAGCAAAGGCATCCGGTCTAAACAGGACATGACACAAAGGAAAGAGCTCATTTAAGGCTAAAGGTAAAAGTCCTGGTAAGACACATCTTGTTGCATCGAGCACTGCTGGCATTTCTCAGATTTCAGCCACAATATAGCAGTGCTGGAGTCCTGCACTGGGTTTCAGGTGAACATTGATAAGCTGTGACCAGAGCCTGACTTTGACTGTGCAAGCCAAACACTTGCCAGCCTCCGATCCTTGGCAGAGGGGGAACTTTGCAGATAAGACTCAATTTTCAGAGACAGCATGAACCTTCATTCCAGAAACAGCTTCATTAACACACCCATTCCTTCATCCCTGCCAGCTTTTGCTGGAATGAGATACTTGTGGTGCTGTTGAGATCTTCCTCAAGGCTTAATGCTACAGATAGACTCTGGTCTTACCTATATGCTTTGCTTTTCTGATTTTATATGTCAAATATTACAGATACTCCAAAATCAATGTCTTTGTTCCAAATGGTATTAAAAAAAAAAAAAAAGCAGAAAAGTCAAAAGCTGCGCTTTTTGCTTTTGCTATGCTAAGCTTTGCATTTCCCTCACCCCACCCATCAGCTAATACAGGGACATGCTCCAAAATGGTTCGCTATTACCATAGCAAAGAGAGGTCTCCCACTATAAAGCTGCTCAATTGGCTGCCTTGCCCCAGGATGTCCAACCCACCCTGTAACAGAGGTCTATCTCAGTAGCCAGATGGAAGGAGTCTCTTCCTCACTATCAGATGCATCTTCTTGGTTTCCACATTCGTATTTCTCGTCTCCTTTATCACTTCACAAAAACTCATATGAATTTCCAGTTCCTCTAATCTTCATATTTAGACATTGAAGGGATAGCCCATAAGAACAAATGATGATTTTTTAAAAATCTTTCTTTTACAAGTCAAAATATTTGCATGATTTTCATGAACTACAGTAATTGTGTTATCTGTTATGAAAATCTTTTCAAATACATTTTGTAAAATAAAGCTGAACAAAAATACTGGAATATCCTTGATACTTACAAAGCGGTGTCCCAGAAGTTATTTCAGAACGGTTACAGACTCCACAGACACTGCTAGCTTTAGTGATGGATTCTGTAGGGCCAGATGCCACCAGAGTATCTCCTCCCTCCCAATCCAATAAGCCAGGGATCACACTTTTCCACTCTCTGTGCAAGACTATCTGCAGGGTGGACGAATAGGATCTGTCCATTCCCCTGAAGCTGCTCACCCTGGCAGGTGTCCTTTCCCTAGCAGTGGCTGTTCAGATAACATATTTCACTTTGCAAGACTCTAATTTAGGATGTCCTGGGGGGCATTTTGCAGGCAGCTTGCAGAAGGCAGCAGCAGTTCAAGCATTGCCTTTCTCTCTCAGTGCCCAGCCCTGCACTCCCAGCCTCAGCCCAGAAGCCCAGCAGGGGCCAGAACAGCTTTTGGGCTGAGCCAAGGTGCCAGCAGGTCTCTGCGCTGACACAGCTCCCCAGCACCGCGTGTTAGAGGCAGCCCAAGGGACGTGGTGGGACTGCTGCCAGAAGGGAGAGACCCTGTTCCCCTCCTCAGTCCTTTCCCCTCAATTCAATGCATCACCCATCCCCAGAATGATTTAGTTTTTTCTGATGTGTAGTCAGGTTAGTTTTCCACAGGGTTTGAGCTGACTCCAGTTGGTGCAAGACAGGTGCCAGAGCTGGGAGGGGATGGGAGAGCACCATGGGGAATAAGACTGAGAAGAGGAGGGTGGAGAGCAAGCAGCAGTCAGCAATTAGCTCTGCTGCAACATCAACCATCCTCTAGGGCTAAACTCCCAGTTGTCCTCTGTTATCTCAGAAGGTCCCAGCAGGGAGCATTTCCCCGTGTCAGTCCTCGCAGGGGGCCACTAGCTGGTTTCCCCTGATGAGGAGCAATGAGAGTTATTAACTCTTTGGCAAAACATCCTTTTTGGTCTAGTGAAAAGAAAAACTTGCAAATAAGTCTTTAAGTCTAGAAGATCAAAATGTGAATTATATAGAAAATCCCTGACCCTTGCTAAGTACTCAGCAGCATAGAGCTTGCTTTCAGGGCTACAAGGTCCTCCTGCTGACCAGGAACACTGGCTCCAACGTGCTCATGTCCACCCTTGGGAACTGCCCCAGCCACCACACCAGGTCACAGTGCAGCTTCTGTGCAGCACAGCTTAGCCCCAGCCCCTGCAGATCTGCTGCCATCAAGGACTCAGGAGGGAAAAAGCAGACCAATAAGATACAGCTGGCAAAAGGGAGAGGAACAGTTTCTTCTGATTATTTAACCTCCCGTAGGGCTGCAGTCAGTTAAAGATATCATGCAGCAATTATTTCTGTGAAAGAAGCATGAGTGTTTGAAATGATATACAAGTTCCTCTTGCACAGGTTCCTGTGAAAAAGATTAATTTCCTCTTAGCATGCCTTAGGAGCAAACAAAACAACTTGTATGCCGAACAAAATGTCTCCACTCAGCCCAATCCTGCACAAAAACCGTTCCAAGCAGCTGCAGGCTTCCCTCCTCCTGCCTCCCCAGGAGAGGAGGGAGGGAAGGGCAGCTGGCAAGGCAGCAAGTGAGGGGGTCATCACAAGGCTGACCACTGGAACATTAACTTTGGGGTGTTTTTTCCACCTTCTTAAAGTGACTGGCTCAGGCTTCAGAGAATTTCAAAAATAACACATTCTGGCTTGCTCCTGCATCTTCAGGCTGCATTTTGGTTTGTGCTTCCATTTTTCTCCAGCCAAGCAGCTTTTTTTTTTTTTTTTTTTTTTAATTGAAGACTGGGATTAACAAAATTTTATTCCGAGAACATGGAATTTCTGGAAAAACAGAAGAGCTCTGGCTTTTACAGCCAAGTCTCACAAGAGAGAACCGCTCCCACGCAGGCTGATCGCCCCAGCCCAGGCAGCTTCTGGCACCTCCATCCCAGTGGGAGCAGAGCTGGGAATGTGCTGGCCAGGCCGACATGTGGGCAGATGCTGTCAGGAAGGAGGGAGAGAGGAACGCCCCAGGCAAGGCAGGAGGCCATCTGCATCCACCACCCCTGTGCAAGACCTCTGACACTGTGGTAGCCTCCTGCACTGTGAGCACCAGTGTTGTCCTTTGCTGCCTTGTGATCCCACTTTTGTCACAAGTGAGTCCCTCTGGGCATTCAGCATGCCAGGAGGAGGCAAGGAAAGACAGCAGCAGCACCTACCTTTGGTGTTCAGTCAGCAAGAAAGGCTCAGCTGTTTCATCTCGTGGTTTATTAGAGACCAGCACAGACACAGCTGTGACACACCTGCCCAGGTCCCCTCCATGGTGACAAAGGGTTTCCTGCCAGAGGAGCTCATCTCTGCTACCACAGGGCTTTCTCCTTCCCATGTCCATCCCAACACCACACAGTGGTGTACGTCACAGGGCCAGGCTTGCTTTCAGCTCAGACAAGGCCGTAATTTCACAGCACTCTGCACAAATATTGGCAGATTGGGAAATGCTCGGCACTGGATGAGCCCAAGTCCCAGGACAACCCGCCCTGTCTGGTGCAGCTTCTGCCCCCTTAGCTCAGCCTCCCAGAGCCCTTTTTCCCCTTCAGGGCTGGTCTACACAACAGGATCCTGAGGTTTATTATATTAGCTTGTTTTTGTTTTTAAAACCACACATTTCAGACCTAACAATGAAAGGAATAAACAAACATCCAAGAAAAGTTTTCACTGTGGCAAGTTAACATTGATTCTGAACTCCACGTATGCTGCATGGTTACCTCCCAGCCACAGCATCACAGCAGAGGAAGGCACCAGAGCAAGGCAGCGCGTCCCCTGCACAGCCACGGCCACCAGCATGTTGCTAAGCTCCAGTGCCTGGCCTGGGCAGAGCGGAGCCTTCCAATCCTGATCACGTCTTCCCTCAGGGAGACCAAGGAAGGTCCAGTGCACCTGCTTCATGCAGCACGTGTACCATTGACACTGGTTTGCACCACTCTCCAGGTGAGCTGTGCCCATTTACACCAGTTAACGTGACAGTCAGCATCCCCAGTGCTAAAGAAGGAAAAATCTTTCTGTTCTTCCAAGTTTTGTCAATGCTGCCTTGCTAAGTAACACCAGCCCCTTCCCTCTGCCACGGGGCATTTCTGCACTTGAAGCAACCCATGTCTAACAGCAGAAGCTGCAGAATTACATCTGGACGGCACAGGCCCATGACCACAGATCCCCGAGCCCCTGGCCCCTCACCTCAGCTCCCCAGCGCTGCTGGCCCAGCTGCCCCAGCACCACAGCAGGGGCACAGACCCCGGCCTGGCCCCCACGCGTGGCACCAGGGATTTTACTGTGGGGAAAATGGTAACAGAGCTCATGCCTGGTACTGTTCTAACCCCATAATTACCTCAACATTCCTCATGGCATTTTTCAGTGAACCTGTGCTGGAGGGGCCATGTCCTCAGGCACTTGACAGGCAGATCAGGAAGTGGAAGACTTCCACAAGCGAGGGTACAGAGTTTCCAATCTCCACATAAACCAGTGGGTAGCAGGAGGAATGAGGAAATCCCAGTGCTTCAACTAGTGTGTTTAAGCAAAAATCCAGGGGGGGGCTGGCTGTGTGTCAGTTCTTGGGCACAAAACTGAGGTATGTCAGGCCGCTGGCATGCAGAGGCCCACAAGCCTCTCCCAGCCTCTACCCATGGCCGGTGCTGTGCCCGCAAAGTCACAGCTCTCAGCGCCCCAAGGCGAAGTGCCAGCGTCGCTACTCAACGCGCTCAGCGCCAGCAGGGAGAACTCAGCAGCCATTTAAAAGCTTGTCAATAAAATTGCCTGAAAGAGCAGCAGTATTTTCCTCAAGTATCAAAATAACACCCATAGGGCTGTTCTTTCCGTGCCTTGTCACAGGCTCAATAACCTGGCATGGATACATATCCAGCAGCAGCTTACTGAGGTTCAAGCACTTCATACCAACCAGGCTCAGCAACTACAGCTCCTGAGCACAGGCCTAGTCCTGTAACATTGCCCTTTAAAGAATAAATAAAATAAAATCCATACCTTGCTTCTACCAACAGCAGAGGAAAGCAAGCTGCAGGTCTCCAAAGCCCCAAGCCCCAGCTCTCTCCCTGCCCTGGCTCTGCCAGCTGCAGCAGCACCGAGCTGCCACACCTCTGACTGACTGGGCACCGGCTCTGTGTGAAACTGACCCAGCTAGGCTGGAGAAGTGAAGGCACAGTTCCACATAGATTAATGAGTTTCTTCTGTGTGTCTTTTGCTGGATGAGCTCCTCACTGTCCAGCCCCATGAGCGCTCTTGCTGGGAGGGACAGGACAGCCTGGATTTGGGCACCTCTCTGCAAGTCCCACCACAACAGTTTGATGCTGCAGAAGGAAGAAGCCCTGCTTATCTCTCACTGCTCCTAGCTGTGCATTCTTGATGCTTGTTTACAACTGGCTTCAGATCCCTCTGTGAGCCCATGTAATGCTAAAATTACAGAAGATTAGCCCAACAAAAAAATTAGGCTTTATGAGGTTGATTAGGTAGCAAAAATGTGTGATGAGTGACAGAGCTAGTACAAAGGAACAGGGGAACTAGAGAGGCAGGACAGAGGAAAAGAGAAAGAGACATGGAGAATCAGAGAAAAGAAAGATCACCCTTTTCAGCAGCAGGAAACTATCACACTATGCTTTCACTGAAAGCACTCAAATTGACTTAAATTAGTGCTCAAGCTGTTACTGAGCCAATCTGGCTTTGGGATCCTGGTGAAATGGGAGGCACCTGGGCAATAACAACCTGGGCTCTTCACGTGGGGAAGAAGGTGCCTGTGGTGTGTTGGGCCTTAAGCAGGTACAAGGTGATCTCTGCCGGTACTGGTCCCCTCGCTGGGCACTAGAGGAGCTCCTCTCCACTTCTGGCAGCAGGTGGGAGGTGAACTAACTGGCCTGAGTTGCTTCTAGATGTCCTCCTGGCACACACAGCCTCCTTGACAGGAGTACAGCCAGGAGCTGGTGCTGTTTGTGTTGTATGTGAGAGTTGGCTGAGAAGCTCATTTTTTCCACCTAGGCTCAACCAAGAGCACCCCAGCTCCTTGCTGATGCAGGCTTAGCATCTCTCAGCACTGCCTCTGCAATGCAGCATTTCTGTTGTGTTGCTTCCCCAGGTGAGCCTCTGGTTCTGAGCCTGTTGTGCTGGCAGATAAAATACAGGTTGCCTGAGCCACTTTCTGGTAAACTCAAGGTTTGTATCCTTAGCTATTTTCAGATAACTTTGTTCAGCTTAAGAGTAATTTATTGCCCTAGTATTCAGAACAGTGGAAGAGTGGTAAAGATATTGACTTGCTTGAGTTAAACTGACTTTTTTTTTTTTTTTTTTTTTTTTAATGAAAAGTCCTCAATACTCAATGTCATTGATTTGAAACTAGGCTTACATCAGTGAAGTCCTACTGTCTTTGTACCTGTGCTTTACTTGGCCATGACTTATTAATGATGACGGATTAACGTAAACTTTCCCTAAATTAATATAAACTCTATGTAAGCCTATTTACTTTGGGAACCCTCATGGGATTTTGCTTTGATCTTGCTCAGTCTGTTTTTTTTTAAAACACTTTGGAAGTTTAATAAACACAGTTCTGATGTGGCTAAAGCCTGTATTTTAACCCAAACTGTACTCATTATATCAGAAATTGTTGATGATTTGAATGATCCTGTTTGGATGGAAAAGGTATACTGTAACTGCAGCCAATTTTTAGAATATCATTAAGTCAAGTTATGATATAATGTCTGCAGATTGTTCGTTTGACTATCAAATGGAATAGCACTGGATTCCCTGTTTTATGTACCTGGCCTTGCTGGCACTCCCTCCTTCAAAATAAAGCAAGTCCAAGGTTCAAGGCTGTGTCTGAGCTCTTATCAAGTCCAGAACTACTGTTCTGTCGAGTTTGTTGCTGTGCATATTTTATGATATCAAATAATTTTTTTTTTAATCAGGGTGGTCTATTTGAGCCCTACTAACATGGCGATGCTACAGAAAGGAACACCACCTCAATTCATTATTTGTTTCAATTATTAATATCAATGCAGTTACTGAAGGAAACTTTTGATTCATCATACTTAATTCCATTTTTAAATGGAACAGGTGAAGCACATGGGCCATATTCTGGAAAAAAATAACATCTTTTGGCTGGCAAATTAAAACTAGCATTATATGTAGCAGTTTTATTTTTTACATGGAATCTCTCAAGATTTTCTTAAATAATTCAGACAAAAAAAGTTTTAAAGCAATAGTTGATAGGGACATAAAGAATGTCTGAAAATCCGTTCTAGGTTCATGTTATTGAAAATTTATTTTGAAGAACTTTCTATCAATTATTATTTAACACTAATAAACAACTTGAGAATTGTGTTGAGATAATATCCATGTAAAAGAACTGTTACAGAAAATGAATACATCGTTGTATGAATCACGAATGGACTACTTGCAAGGAAATGCTCAGTGTTATTCAATGCATTTCTTAAGTATGTGCTCGGCTTTAAGCAAAAAGAGAAAACAGTAGTTTCCTTGCTTAAATTAAGGCAACCAAGTACTTTAAGGAATACCAGGAATAATTAGATGTACTTGAAAGAAAATAGGGGAAAATTATTCTGATGGACACTTGGTGGCAGCTTTTATCTATAGTTTTAATAGCTGTTGCCACTTAACTTCATTGCTTCTCTTTTACAGCAGGGGACAAGCCAGAAAACAGACCATAAACAGCTGGGGTATGTTTTCACCAGAAGAATTGGTCAACAACTTTCTTTGTTGATCACAAAAATATTTTCCCAGGAACTTGAAAATCAACACAAATATTTACTTTGAATGAGGCATGCAGGTTTTTGTGTTTCTTTCCTTTTGAAAACCAATGAAGAAAACATTTCATGAGGTTCTTTTGCAAAACCCTGTGTAGAATGACTGGCAATTTGCTTTTTCAAAATACTAATAATAATTCTGAAACTGGAGTTTAATTCCTTAAATGGGAAAGCTGCTGCTAGGCCTGGTGAACTTTCTCATGGAAATTCTTCATCCTGAACAGCTCAACAGTGAGACTTTGGTATAAAATAGGTTGTATGGTGATTCTTTTGGCTGCTGGAATTGCTGAAGCAGAGTGCTAAGAGACTTGTTGAGGGATTTCAACTCAATCTCCTGAAATATCCATTGGACTAGAAATACAGCTCTCAGAGGTCTGGGAATAAAGCTGTGTGGTGTCTGACAGTTTCCTGGGCTCTCTGGATACAAAACTTGGAAGGGATTATGGGCCCTGGGCCCCCAGAGCAAAGCAGTGGTTGACATGTAGTCTGAAATTTTAGCCAGGCTGAGCTGAAGGCAAACCACAAATCTGCAGCTACTGCGGCAGCACATCAGGGTCCCTCTGTGTCTGCGTGACGAGGTTGGGGCCTGTCCCAGAGAAGAGAGATGTGGGTTATGGTCGAAGTACGGGGAAAGGAGGGAAGCGCATCCCCTGCAGGTCCCAGCTAAGCATCAGAATGTGATGGAGCTACTTGCTGGTCACCGGGAGAGGAAAACCTTGATATGTGGCCTGAAAGGGAGCTGTGCTCCTGTCAAACCTGGTCCAATGAGCTCACACTCAGACACAAGCAAGCGTGCTATCTATGACTTCTATCTACAAGTTTCTGGCAGCTGAAGACGAGCCATCTTGTACTGGGAAGCATAAAATGAGGACAAAGCCCATTTCTTCTGTTAACACTGAGGATATTTATTGTTCTTCTGTTAATACCGAGGATACTTATTGAACATTCACAGCCTTCGCTGCTGGGAGAAGTTTTGCATCTCCCTTCCTCAGGCAGTTCCGCCTGCACTCCCGCTTCCAGCCCAGCTGGGAAGGCAGCCACAGGCAGTCGCCAGGCGGCCGCGGCCAGGTGCTGCAGCTCTGGCCAGCCCCAGCAGGCCGGGGGCTCCGCTCCCCCCTCACGCACAGGTGCCGCGGGGGGGGCGGGACGCAGTGCCCCTGCCTGGGGCGGCCGGCCGGCTCTTAATTGCAGCCAATTAACCTCAGAGTTGCACCGGGGGGGGGAAGCGGCACCTCCACCGCCTTCCTTCCCCCTCCTCTTCTTCTTCTCCTCCTCCTCCCCGGCCGCGGGGCTTCCGCCAGCGCTGGCTCGGAGCGGCTGCTCCCGGTAGCGGGGCCGCCGAGGGGCGTTTCGCGGAGCCCGAGCGGTAGCGAGGAGAGCGCTGAGCGCGCTGCGCGGCTCCGAGCCCCCGTGCCGCGGGGAGGGCCGGCGGAAACAGCCGCGGGGCTGCGGGCGGCTTGTCCGGTTCGTTCTTCCTCCAGGCAGAGCGCCCCGTCCCTCCTCCAGACCTTTGTCTGCATGGGAAGGAAAAGGATGGAGGAGCAGTGGTGGAAAGGGGAGCTGGCGGCAGACATCCATCAGACCTTGAGGACGAAGGTTTGGCCCCACTTTGTTCTTTTCCCTCCTCCTCCTCGCTCTCCCCTGCGCGCTTCCCTCCCCGCCAGAAGCGGCCGGGCCCCGGCGGGCTGCGTTCCGCACGTCTCGGGGTGCAGGTCCACGGCGCCCTTCCCTGCTCCGCTCCTTGATCGGGACTTGTTCAAAGCCAAACCTGTGAAAACTGCGACCTGTCTGCAACTTTTCACCGGCTTTAACTCAGCCGGCGTGGTGATGACTCATTGTATTAGATGTCAAAAAAACGGATGCGAAAAATCAGCCCATCGCAGGATGGGGAGAAATGGTTTTGCTTCTTTTCACCAAGGTAAATGCTAAGAATCGAGTAAAAGGTGGGACCTCGTTCCCTGGCAGACCGTAAAGGAGCTGAAAGATGCACAAACAAGGCTTGTAATGGCTTTTCTAGGAGTTAGTGTGTCGTTTACATGTGGGTTACAAAGGCAACGAAATGTCTCGCAATAAGCAAAATAGTGTGGTCACTGTTTGATGAATTAGTGTACTTGTACTGAGAGTAGGTAAAACTAAAGTTGCTTATTTACTTTTTGTGTTCCCTTAGGTAGATTCCCAGCTCTGAAGAAGCTCTAAGTGCTGTTAGATGGGTAACATGAAAGCAAGCCCACAGCAAATATTGACTACCTGTACTTGACACAGCTTTTAAGTTTGTAAAGTTATGGCTAACAAAGTTAATGCTTTGGACATTCTGCACCCTATGTCTTCCTTACAGTCATTTAGCAATAAGTTATGTCAGGTGATGCAACTGTTACCAGGTCTCTTGCAATTGGGTTGGTTTGTTCTCTTGTCCTCCAGCTGAAGCAGGGCTCCCTGGTCCTCCCGTGGGGGCAGGAAGAACTGAGGGAACCCAACTGACAGGGCATGAAGGGGCTGGTGGTTTTTTGGTGTTTGTTGTCTTTTTTAAGTTCAGTGTATCCACTACCTTTTAATCAACAATTCTTCAGTCTTCTTTCTGGATCCATCTGACTATTCTAGATTCCTAAAACCTCTCCTTTGTTTATGGATACTAAACCTTGGCCAGCTGAAATGACAAGAATTATTTGAATTGAAAGAACCTTCAAAGAGGGAGAAGGGTTTCTGGGTTGCTCTTTCTCTGCTCTGAGGAAGGTTTACAACTCTTTCGTATACTGACTTTGCCCACCTGGTAAGGATTTCTTTTTTTTTTTTTTTTTTGTGAAGGAAGCACTACATGAGAATCCAGACTGCAAGTGTATCAAGGAGAAATAATCACAGGTGTTAAGACTTCTTTGGTTCTTTTTTTTTTTTTTTCCCCAAGTGGTAGCCTGCAGAAACGACTCTTAAGTATATTGTTGAGGTTCTCTTTTTGGACGTCCAAAGCATCGGAATTTATGGTAGAATATTGTGAAACTCCTCAAAAGGATCCTGCAGCAAAGTTTGGGAAGACCAGTTTTGAGGTACTGAAGTTAGTTTTGTGAGCACAGACCAGTTTTAGGGATGCCTGTAGCAACCACATAGAACAAAATAAACTTCAGTTGCATCCCCACTAGAGTATTAGTGTGTTAGTGCATTATTAGTGTATTAGCTTGTTAATACTGGCATACAGAAAATTCAAGCAGCGGTACTCTCAAGCCTAAGTGACCTCTCTGTTTTAAAATGCTTGCTGAGGAATCTTAGTCTGGACCAGCGTGTGTGAGTGAGAATAAACAGGTCTTAGTTGAAGCATGTGAGTCTGATAGGAAAATTACTTAATAAAAGATCCTTGTCAAGGAGGTTGAAATGCATGTTGCAGGCTATCCCACTTCTTTGAAGAACATATTTTAAAATCTGTGTTAAGGTAAGGAATAAAATGCAATGCAACTCTTTTCCTAAAAGAACTGATGGACCACTAAAAGGAAAAACTACAAAAAATGTTATCCCCCCCTGTATTGGTTTGGAAGTTCATGTTAATCTCATTGGAAGTTGGTGTCCTCTGTGATGGATGTTGTGTGCTGTACCTGATGGATGTGTTCTGCACGAGAGCAGATACTGAATGCATGTGGTATACCTGGCTTCTAATTCAGAGAGAGCTGAAAGATGCTGTGAGGCTGTGTGACTCCCAAAGGCTCTAGCTCAATGTGAAGGAAATTAATAGCCCCTGAACTGTCTGACTAGTGAAATATCAGTGCTGTGATTATTGTAGCGTTAGCTTAGCAGGGCTGTATTCTGTATGGTATTGGGAGCACTGACCTAGCAGAGCAAAACACTTAAATTCCAGAAGTGCTGCACACATCCTTAGACTTTAAATACGAGTTCATTTCCCTGGATTAGACCAGAATATTAAACCTGTTGCAAGCCTGAGCCAGGAAGAAAAATGAAAAGCAGTGCATGCTGTGTATGTTTTATTAGGAAAGTCAATATGCACCAAGCCATGAAAGGTGCTGAGTGTGCTGATGGTTTCTGATACTTCAGTAACATAGGGCCATTGTAGAAATAGGTGATAATGGAAGGGAACTGATTGTTCCAGGCAGCTTACTTCCACATCAAAAATCAGAGAGCTTTCTGAATGGAAGCAGAACTACTGCAAGATCTTTACAAAACTCTCTCCCTGCTTTAGTAGCCCTGAATACTCCAAAAGTGTGGAAAGCAGAGTAACAAGTCAGTGTGTGGTGTTTTTTTGTTTTGTTTTGTTTGAGGAAATTTTTTACTTCAGAAGGCAGTCTGAGTGTCCCAGAAAACTGAGTGATGTCTGGTTGCTATGCCTCTCCTTCTGTGCTTATGTTGGGCTGTTTCCTTCCAGGATATGTTCGTTTCCTGCAATTAATGAGAATTACTAGATCTGCCTGCATTTCCCTTTTTATTCATCTCTTGCATAGTTTCTCAGAGCAGGGCCAAATTTTACAGGACTTGTTGCTTGTGAATTTAAAAGGCTAATATTGTAACTTGATCTTTTTAAAGGAGTCCAAATTGCAGTCTGCAGTTACTTTCAGCCAGGTCAGGAGAGCTGATCTTTCTGCTGAAAGCAAGCAGTCCTTTGCCTTTATGTGGTAAAAATGTCTCAGTGAGTTCCTCTAGGTGAAAGCTCCTCCATACCTGTGTCCCACCTCCTCTTGGGGTTTAAAGATCTCATGAGCAATGCTGTTTACCACTGTGAAGAGTTTCATTCTATTCTGACATGCAACTTTTCCCTCGAGTCCATAGTGTCAGTTTGGACTGTAGTCCCTGAAGCAGGACTGCAATGCTTACAGAGCTTGTTGTGAGGGGCCCTTTAATTCACTGGCCTCTGACTACTGTCACCATAAGCACATTTCTTGCAGTTCTAAATTATCCTGCTAGAAATAGTGCAGGATCCTGTTATTAAGTTTGTTCTGTAAAAACACAACCTCTTCCTCTTCTCCCTGCACCTAGCATATGTGCCTGTATTTCAATAGTAGCATATGTCCTTGTATTTTCTATAGTTCTGCTGAAGCACCTGGTTTCTTGACCTGTTGATAGCATTAAAGTTTTAACATAAGAGGTACTATTTTATTTTTAGCCAGTAAGTCCACTTTTGTCTTTGTTATTTTAAAAACTTGTCATCCCTTTGATGCTTAACTAGTGTTGATGTTAAGTCTGATACATTGAAATCTGCCCGGCACAGTCTGAAATTCACATTGGCGCAGACCAGACAACTGCATGTGCTCTGAGAAGAAGGAAGGCACTAGGGCATCGTGTAGGTGGTGCTTCTGTTTTTGTTTTTAAAATGAATTCTGGTTGAGAACTTCAGGGGTCCCAGATACCTGTAGACATGGAAAAGGGTTTGGGCTCTTTGTCATTTCAATTAATCAAGAAGATAAAGCATCAGCCTTTCACTCTGATGAGCTTCTCCAGTTTTAGTAAGTTGTACAAAGAAAGTAGCTGTTAGAGGCATTGAGATTTATTAATATTAGGCATTTTCCAAAACTGACAGTCCAGCAACAAGAGCATAATCCCCTCACTTTGGGGGGGGGGAGGATCTAACTTTTGAAAAGCAGTAACAATAGCATTACTAGTTGCTGGTTGTAACTTGTGTATGTTATAGATGGCAGCATATGCATGAAGCTGAAAGGAACAGGTGTTCCCAGTAAAGTACATGGTTATTCATGATCTTTTTATTTTTTTCATTAAAGTTGGAATTTCAGTTTTCACACTTCTTTCTCTGATCCTTCTCAGATTAGCTGCTGAACTTCTGAATGCCTTGAACTGTGTAAGAAGGACTTAATGAAATGTTTGATAAAATACTACAGTGAAACACAGGAAGTAATGGATTTTTCAAGCACAATAGCAGTTCAGCGTTCCCTCAAATTTCAAATGTTTGGGACTGTTGTGAGGATGCTGATGGGCAGTATATTTAAGCTCAAAAAGTCTTTAAGTACAGTTGAAATACTGCCCTGGTCTGCTTTTTTTTTTTTTTTTTTTTTT
>VXAA01000265.1:125911-198695 GCA_013399115.1 Anseranas semipalmata
GGTACGACAACTTGGTAGCATGACTGAAGCTTAATTTAAGTGTCTACACAAAGCTCAGATCTCAAGGAATGGAGTCTGTTTTTATCTGTACATATTCTGAAAAACAGATGTGAGTGGTAGGGGAGATGCATGAAGAGCATGGAATGCAGTCTGAGATGGCCTTTAGTCTAGATACAGGAGGGAAAACTAAAGAAGCTGCTACTGTTTTTTGTAGACCAGTGTAAGCCAAAGTCACCGAGTAGGTCAGAACTTGAGCTTATTTTACATGGCAGAAGTTCTGGTAGGAGGTGCATGTGAATTTGGTGCTCCTTTTGAGTGTACAGGAGCAGTGGTAACGCAGAAGAAAATCTTAATTTATGGTGTTTTGTTCATGCATCAATGGAATGCATCATAAATCAGTAAGGGTAGCTACTGATCTCTGCGGCGTAATGAGCGTGTTTAAGCTGTTGCTCCATCTACCTGATTGGTCACTGCTGAGTGAGAGAAAAATAAAGGATATATTGTCTATGTGCGCTTATTAGAAAATCTCCAGATTTTAAATTTTCACTGGAAATAATAAGAGGAATTGTCTGACTTTTTTTTTTTTTTTTTGAAATGTGGTTCTGTCAGGTTTGTCTCTTACTCCTCCATTGTGGATCCAGACACAGTGCGAGACTGGCACTTCTGTGAGAGTCTGACTAATATTTGTCTAAAAGAACTAAAGGATCCTTAAATAATGGGAAACAGTAATTTCCAGGTCTCACTGAGAGAGATGGTTGCAGCAGGGCTAAGAATAAGAGTAACAGATCATGCAGTGAATCCTAGATTGTCCCTTATCATTGTAACTTCGAACAGTTATAATCATTGGTCTCTGTGCATTACCAGACAGCACGGCTTGTGCTTGCACAGATGAAGCAAGCGTGGCTGTTTTGGAGACTTTTGCCGTGTGTTTCTGCTCTAAGAGGTTGAGTTTGCATCGCCACCTGGGAGACTAGCAAATGCTAAATTCATTAACTGTACTACCAGACTGTTCACAAACATACTGATTCTTAACCTTTCTGACCTATTTATTAAACTGCAGTCAGCTGCCTCAGCATAGAGAGACTTACCAGGAAGGTTTCTACAAATGATTTTTGTTTTGTTTGGAAGGGATAGTGCTGCAGTCTGCACAGCAGAAGGATTCTTTCTGTGGGGAAGAGAGAATAACATGCCAATAGCTTCAGAATTAAATTGGTGGCATGCTATCTAGTCTAACTGCAAAAAAGCATACAGAGGGCTCTGAATTTTCAAGCTATAATTAAAAAATAGCATAGGCTAAATTTTTAACTCTCTCCCAAGCCTTGTGTTTTTAAAATCCTTGTATATAATCTTCTCACCTGCCTAAATAATGTTATTGGGGAGTTAGCTTTTCATGATTTCTCACACATGGTGTAATAACTACTTCTAAGAGATCAATTTGGCACCTTTCTTCCACAGCTGGAGGACCAGTTAGAACACAAAACAGGAAGGAGTTTGTCTCTTTCATAGAACAACTCTTAATACCATGCTAGATAAGTTTTCACTTTATTTTTAATCAACAGGCATTTCTCTGCCCTGTTTTAATGGCAACAATTTTGCAATATCTGTTGTTCTTACTACAGGAATTTTTAAGAATCTGGTGGAAGCCATGTACTTGCTTTTTTTCCAGAATATGCAACATAAAGACAGCTAAGTGATTGCCAAAGTCACCATCGTTTTTACTAGTCTTCTGACTTAAAATGAAAAAGGCTGCTAAGTATTCCTTTTTTTTTAATTGGAGTGCTATATATTGACGTCACATACAAGTGGTGTTGTCTTGGGTTTACATAGCTTTCCCCTGGATTAAGAAGAATCATGGAGATCTTGTTGAAACTTAGTTATATACTTTGCTGGGCATTTTTGTTAATTGGTTGGAACTTTTTTTTTTTTTTCTCCAGATTTTGGGTTAGGAGCAGTAGTCAAGATCTCTGAGCTGGGGTAGCAGGGGACATCTTCTGGATTCCATTTACAAATCCAGAAACAGAAGTAGGTAACAGGGTTAAAAAGGAATAATAGTGAGATAAGGATGAGGTTCACAGTAGTAAATTGAGCTTGTGTCTATGTAGGGGAAGTATTTGAACAGCTGTTTCTAGATGAATGGGCTTTACTTTCATTGAGTAGCTCTGATCTAGGTGCTTCATTCTGCTCCAAAAAAGGGAAGGTAATTTACCTGGCTCTCCACACAAGATGCAGCTCTGTAGAGATGCCTGTGTGCAGCAGCTTGGGTGTCTTGCAGTTGCGATAGATGATGCTGAGAGATGGAGGAAGATGGTAAAAACACTGGAGCTGTTGCAGGGAGCTGGGATGCTGCATGGTTTGCCTGTGGGAGAGAACAGATCCAGACTGAAGTCCAAGTGCTCTGATGTGGTAGAAAGCCAGATTCAGTTAACATCTCCATGAATTTCAGAACCTGAGGCATATTTGTCAGTTTCATCTTCCTTGTCAAGAAGCCTGTGAGTTGTTCTAAAATACCCTGATGAATTTCACTTTTGTTCTGAGAACTGATCATTACTGCTATGACTTATTACCATAATGTCACATCACTTGCTAACTTTTCTACTGCTTGTCAGTTTGTTACTGGCTTAAATCAGTGGGAGAAGAGTAGTGCTGAAAAGAAATTGCACAGCAAAATGGGTGTACTGAACATTGGGCGTACTGAACACCCAAGCTATCTGATGTGATACTCTGACCAAAGGAAATGCTGGGCAGGCTGGACTATAGCAACTGCTGCTGTAAGGGAGCTGGAGGAAGCAATCCTGTTAAGTTTTCATCCTCTCCTCTTCAATCGCAGTTTGGCTGATTTAGTTCAAATGGCCAGTGAAGGCGGAAACTTCACGTGGTTCAGTTACTTTGCTTCTGTTAAGTCTTGTTGCTTGGCATCTCCTTTAGGGATGACTTCTGAAGTGAGTTTGCTCGGCCCAGTTACAAAAACCACCCGATCTGCAGATTCAGCCTTGTCCCTTGGGCTCGCTGGGCGGTCGGGTTGCCTCCTGAGGGGCTGTGGCTCCGTGATGAATGCAGAGCTAATGTCTGGAGCCTGGCTGTCTTTCGGATGTGACTGCCGAGGAAGATTTTTCTTCTTTAACACCACTTAAATATGCTTACACTGATTCCCTTCTTTTAGAAGGTCAGGTCTTGAAGCTGGTAGGAGGTGGCTTATGAATTGTCTTCGCCCTTAAAGCTCCTTCTCTTTCAGTCTACGCACAGTCACAACCTTACAAACCTTTTCATGTTTGGAGATTGTGGTGATCATTTTAAATGCTGTGCCCTGTCTTTCTGGAGGCTTTTTGCTGAGAGATGCTGATCAATATGTTAAGCAACTCTTGCTGAGTAGGTTCCAAGACACCTGTGAGCCCCTTAAGGTGCTGCCGCTTTTAGCATTTCAATGAGGTGACGGTTCAGCAGCCCACAGCGGGGTGGTTGGAGTAGAGAGGAGCAAACAGGTCAGGGATAAGCAGAAGCAGCATATGAAAGGGCAATTCCAGCAGGCGGCAGGACTCCCAGTTTCTTCTCTGCCACTTTCCTGAAGATAGAGAAAAGTTTAAGCATTGGAAATGATTTTATTCTTGTTCCCCAAAAGTTTAGTTTTTTTCAGAGTTGTAGTTGCTGGTTCTGCATCAGGATCTCCAAAGTAGCAAAGGCATTTTTTTGTATTTCAGAGAAGTAACTTTTTTTTTTTTTTACTTGATTAACTTATGCTAAAGAACCCTGTGGGGGGCTGATGGAAGGGGATGCATACCCACAGCCATGCTTGTAGGGCTTCTCACTTTGTGTAGGTATTCAGTGCTTGCCAAACATAACTCCGTAAGCCTGCTTATCCAGCTCTTGCATCCTTACACCANTGCTAAGTATTCCTTTTTTTTTAATTGGAGTGCTATATATTGACGTCACATACAAGTGGTGTTGTCTTGGGTTTACATAGCTTTCCCCTGGATTAAGAAGAATCATGGAGATCTTGTTGAAACTTAGTTATATACTTTGCTGGGCATTTTTGTTAATTGGTTGGAACTTTTTTTTTTTTTTCTCCAGATTTTGGGTTAGGAGCAGTAGTCAAGATCTCTGAGCTGTGGTAGCAGGGGACATCTTCTGGATTCCATTTACACATCCAGAAACAGAAGTAGGTAACAGGGTTAAAAAGGAATAATAGTGAGATAAGGATGAGGTTCACAGTAGTAAATTGAGCTTGTGTCTATGTAGGGGAAGTATTTGAACAGCTGTTTCTAGATGAATGGGCTTTACTTTCATTGAGTAGCTCTGATCTAGGTGCTTCATTCTGCTCCAAAAAAGGGAAGGTAATTTACCTGGCTCTCCACACAAGATGCAGCTCTGTAGAGATGCCTGTGTGCAGCAGCTTGGGTGTCTTGCAGTTGCGATAGATGATGCTGAGAGATGGAGGAAGATGGTAAAAACACTGGAGCTGTTGCAGGGAGCTGGGATGCTGCATGGTTTGCCTGTGGGAGAGAACAGATCCAGACTGAAGTCCAAGTGCTCTGATGTGGTAGAAAGCCAGATTCAGTTAACATCTCCATGAATTTCAGAACCTGAGGCATATTTGTCAGTTTCATCTTCCTTGTCAAGAAGCCTGTGAGTTGTTCTAAAATACCCTGATGAATTTCACTTTTGTTCTGAGAACTGATCATTACTGCTATGACTTATTACCATAATGTCACATCACTTGCTAACTTTTCTACTGCTTGTCAGTTTGTTACTGGCTTAAATCAGTGGGAGAAGAGTAGTGCTGAAAAGAAATTGCACAGCAAAATGGGTGTACTGAACATTGGGCGTACTGAACACCCAAGCTATCTGATGTGATACTCTGACCAAAGGAAATGCTGGGCAGGCTGGACTATAGCAACTGCTGCTGTAAGGGAGCTGGAGGAAGCAATCCTGTTAAGTTTTCATCCTCTCCTCTTCAATCGCAGTTTGGCTGATTTAGTTCAAATGGCCAGTGAAGGCGGAAACTTCACGTGGTTCAGTTACTTTGCTTCTGTTAAGTCTTGTTGCTTGGCATCTCCTTTAGGGATGACTTCTGAAGTGAGTTTGCTCGGCCCAGTTACAAAAACCACCCGATCTGCAGATTCAGCCTTGTCCCTTGGGCTCGCTGGGCGGTCGGGTTGCCTCCTGAGGGGCTGTGGCTCCGTGATGAATGCAGAGCTAATGTCTGGAGCCTGGCTGTCTTTCGGATGTGACTGCCGAGGAAGATTTTTCTTCTTTAACACCACTTAAATATGCTTACACTGATTCCCTTCTTTTAGAAGGTCAGGTCTTGAAGCTGGTAGGAGGTGGCTTATGAATTGTCTTCGCCCTTAAAGCTCCTTCTCTTTCAGTCTACGCACAGTCACAACCTTACAAACCTTTTCATGTTTGGAGATTGTGGTGATCATTTTAAATGCTGTGCCCTGTCTTTCTGGAGGCTTTTTGCTGAGAGATGCTGATCAATATGTTAAGCAACTCTTGCTGAGTAGGTTCCAAGACACCTGTGAGCCCCTTAAGGTGCTGCCGCTTTTAGCATTTCAATGAGGTGACGGTTCAGCAGCCCACAGCGGGGTGGTTGGAGTAGAGAGGAGCAAACAGGTCAGGGATAAGCAGAAGCAGCATATGAAAGGGCAATTCCAGCAGGCGGCAGGACTCCCAGTTTCTTCTCTGCCACTTTCCTGAAGATAGAGAAAAGTTTAAGCATTGGAAATGATTTTATTCTTGTTCCCCAAAAGTTTAGTTTTTTTCAGAGTTGTAGTTGCTGGTTCTGCATCAGGATCTCCAAAGTAGCAAAGGCATTTTTTTGTATTTCAGAGAAGTAACTTTTTTTTTTTTTTACTTGATTAACTTATGCTAAAGAACCCTGTGGGGGGCTGATGGAAGGGGATGCATACCCACAGCCATGCTTGTAGGGCTTCTCACTTTGTGTAGGTATTCAGTGCTTGCCAAACATAACTCCGTAAGCCTGCTTATCCAGCTCTTGCATCCTTACACCANATCCATCAGTGTAAAAGCAGTCCTATTGAAGTACTTATTAGTTGCTTCATACTATGTGCTGCACAGCAAGGATCTTGCCTGTACACAGATGATAACCCTGGATCAATTAATACCTGGGAACTTGATCTTGTAAGGAACCACAGCCTGTGGCTCT
This sequence comes from Anseranas semipalmata, assembly GCA_013399115.1. Lineage (NCBI taxonomy): Eukaryota > Metazoa > Chordata > Aves > Anseriformes > Anseranatidae > Anseranas > Anseranas semipalmata. Next base: position 132,075 of record VXAA01000265.1, read on the forward strand.
GCATCTCCTAACTTAACCCTGTAGCTGAATCTTGTCTGTGCTGTTAAGTCTTGTCATATGGAAGCCCACATGATTTCATTTTGGTGCACAAAATCAGAATGCCTCTCGTGCTCTTTACTAGCAACTGATTTTTTGGGGGGGAAAAAAAAAGGCAGATGTCTTAAATGGGAGTGAAATGTCTGGGTTAAACTAGTGGCAGAATAATCCTACTGTTTTAAATTCAGTGCTTTGACTGGTCTTCATAAGTTTTCCAGTGGAGTGCACCAAGTAGGGATAGTTCTGGCTTCTGAGCCTCTGAGGTTCAGACACAAATCTCTGGATCTCCACTTCCATCCTGAACCTCTGGTGCCAACCTGCTGAACTGTAACTTTTAAACATGCTGGATTTTTTTTTTTTTTTTTGACTAGATGTATAATTGAAGTTGCTGTTTATTTATTACATTTATTGCTATGGTCTAAAAAGCAAGTTTCATGTTAAACACACATGCTGAGCTTTGATGTATATAGAGTATAATTTTGCTGGGAGATCTAGCTGTTGAAACAGAAAAGATGTTTCAAACAATAAAACTTCAAGCTCCTGTTAGTCATCGGGAACAAAAGAAATATTGAAGAGGTAGAATTGCCACCTGATCTTATGATAGTTTGGACTTCATATAGACACTTAAAACGCAGTAATTTCTACTGTTGTAAGCATTGAGCTTGAAATCATTTCTTCCAGAACACTTATGTTATGGGTATACCATGAATTCCTGCTCTGAACCTCTGTATGCCAGTTCTACTGGTGGATTGAAATCTTGGTACATAAGGCAATTGAAAAAATCAAATTTATGCTTTTTTTTCTGGGCAAAAAACAATGTGGGGGGTCATGATTCATTGTCTCCCTCCTTTATAAATTGTTACTGGTGGGGGATTTTTTTATAATCCCCCCGGTGAAGGCTGCCCCAGATTTCAAAGGGCTGTTTGCATGTCTGCAGCATGTGTCTGTTCAGTCCAGAATGTGTCTTTTCACTGACTTTTTTTAAAAAGGCCTGGGAAGCAATCATCCGTAACAGTGCCTGGCTTGCTGTCTTCGTAAGATACTTCTTGTTATGGAGCCTCTCTGGTTTCCAGTTATGTGCACCCCTCTGAGCCTGATTGTGTAGCTGTTTTCTCCTGATAAATTGAACCTGCTCACAGAATGCTTCCTTCCAGGGAGATGAAAGAGCGTGGGCAGCCACCACACCAGCTCTGTAAGGTGGTGCCTCTTCTGTAAATGGTGTAGCCAGTGCAGATACTTTGAAGCTCTGAACGCTTCTTTTCAAGTCTTGATTTGTTTAGTAGAATTAACTACTCTATGTACCACTCTGTATTCCACTATCAGACACATTTATCTTGCAGCACTATGCTACTTCTAACTTATTCTCAAATACATGTAATACAAAAATGATGTATAAATGGAATCTGAATTACTGAGATGTACCTTGCTGATTATTATTACTTTAATCCATACCTATCAACACGTATTCAGCCTATTTTGATTCCAGTCTAGCCATGGTAATGCATTAGTGCATGACCATGTCTAAACTGAGAAAGTGTTAAAATTAGCTTCTTCTGGGTATTACCAAGGATCTTCACTCCTTCCCTTAACTTACTCTTTGCATAGTGGCTACAAACCTGTGTGTAAAACCCTTGCAGGTGAAGATCTAGTGTAGGTAGACCAAAAACTTCAATAATTCTGCCTTTAAAATGAAAATGTATATATCACATGAAATAGTTTGTCAGCTTGTTAGCTTTTATAATGCTGCAATAGGTTAGTACAGAAAATGCTTGAACTTGCTGTAATTAGAAGTCTAATCATTCTCCCATGACTTTTTTCCTGTTAATGTCTATATTTTTCTTACTGCAACTACACACCGTGTGTGTTTTTTTTTGTTTGTTTGTTTTTAATATTAGATAGAAGTTATTTACGCTAAAGACCTAACCATTTTATTTTTTTGGCACAGGATGTAGTAAGTTGGGCAGCAGGGGAAAGGACAGTATCGGAGAAACGTATCTTGCTGTTATAGCCTATGAAACAGTACTTAAAGGTCCAATTTGAGTGAACAAAATAAAAAAGCAGTCCTCAAGGGACAATTTTCATGGCCAAGGAGTTTGGTGTTCTGTAGAAAGCAATAACAAGTTCATGGATTAAACTAATTTAAAGTGTTTGACCACATGTTTAATGCTTGTAAGGAGAGTGCATGGATGACCTAAGTACTAGAAGTTAATTGACTGTCAAAACATGCACTAAACCAGCCCTGATTTCTGTGTCAATCACCGTGCTGTATTTGCTAAGCATTTGCCATAGCAAGTGGTGGGTGTTGGTTTGGGATTCCAGACAGTGAAATGGTTTGTTTCAGTACCTCTTTCCTGCTTTTTTTTTTTTTCTTCTCTTTTTCCCTCTGTAGGAACTTAACCTGCCTTTGTATAAGGCCCATTCACCACAGATTGGGATGCGCAGTTACTTCATTGATCTCTTGACTGTCCTCAGCAACCGTTGCAATCTCTGCCCTACAGCCCGGCATCTCGCTATCTATTTACTGGACCTCTTTATGGATCGCTATGATATCAGTGTCAAGCAACTGCACGTCATTTCATTTGCTTGTCTTCTCCTAGCAAGTAAGTTGGCTGCTGTCTACTAAGGTTTTTTTTTTTCCTTCTCTGAGCAGATGGTTGCTCTCCTTATTTGTCATGTGTTGTTTCCTCTGTGTTAAGATAACAGCTTCTATCTACTTAGGATAAGGTCTAATGAAGTCCATGGAAAGGCAGAAAGTTGTCTTAACAAATTCTGCTTGACTGTACAGCTTGTGCTGCACATATACATGCTGGTGTTAATGTGCAGAGAAAGTTTGGGTAGCTGAAGCTGGATCAGTGCAAAGGGACAATGAAGATCAGGGAGTGACGGAAAGGAGGTGGCAAGACTGGGAAAGTTTAATTCTAAGGAAGAATTGGTAGTACAGAATAACACATGTAACACACAGTCTCTCCTGGAGAGCTGTCCTTGGATCTGTGTCTCTTATGATCAGTGGGCATAATCAGTTCCTTGCAAATCAGAGTTTTCTTGTACAGGGGCCAAAGGAAATTTGCTTCTCGAGGTACTTAGCGGATACGTTGATGATGCTGGAATGTATATTGCTTGTTCTGGGCTTCTTTCAAACAGCTAGTCATTGCCATGTAACACTAAAGGTTTGGTGTTGGCATCCATTTGGAAAATGATCTTGAATATTTGTTATCAGTACTTTCTTGAAATCTCTGCAGCCGGTGCAAATGGACATAAGTGAGCCTGGTGCCTCAAGGAATTGCAGACTACCCTTGCAGACTTGTAAACTGTTTCTAGGTTACAGGGAAATCATCCTGCCATATGGGAGCCAGGCAGAGCAACACACTATTGTTGTGGACAACAAAAGTTATGCAAACTGCAGCATTAATGGCTGAAAAGTGCTAGTAGTCATATTGGTTAAGGTTTAAAACAACAACAACAACAAAACATTATGAAGAGCCAGAAACAACTTACTGAGGAAACAAGGTGATATTATGTGTTTGTTCCTCAGGATACAGGTTCGCTATTGCTTTTCCTTGGTGGGAGTGCTCTGAAGAGCTTGATCTGCAGAGATAATGGTAAAAGACTAACAAACCATACATAGAGTATATTTAAGCATTGCTCAGTCACCAGAAAAAGGTGGTGAATTATATGGAGCAGTTTCTGGTTCACAGAAAAGGCCAATATTAAAATCAGAACAAAGAATTGAAATGGTTTCTGTAGGTGTAGTGCTACTGTAGCCTACATGAGTCCTGGGTACAGCTGTTGTGGTTCTGCTGACCTGAACTTTTGGTTCAGGTCCTTTGGACCAGTAAATTGGCAGAAAACTATCCCAGCTGAGAAGTGTTTTCTTTCTGTTTACCAGAGATTTTTTTTCTTCACTTTTCTGAGGGGTCAGACAAGCTTCAGGCTGGTACAAAGGAGGGGAGAGGGACTAGGGCTGACTTTAAAATTGTTATGAAACTGCACTCTTTATTTCAAACACAGAAGAATAAAATACCAGGTTCAGGTAGCCTGGAGACTAATGCCTGTTCAGAAATGTACTCCTTCAGCTTTTGGACCTTCTGCTGATTTGTGTATGTGTGTGTGTGTAACATCATAACTGCAAGCTGCCTTGCAGCATTGCTGTTTTTTGTTTTTTTTTTCCAAGTACATGGCTGAAAATGACCTTCAGGAATAGAGAATAGGATTTTCTTTAAATCTGACACTTTCAAGTACACTCCTCTTCCATTTTCTCCAGCATAAAATTGATGTTTCAGCAGTTCTTAATTTTTTTTTTTTTGATTTAGAGTAGGGTTTATCACTATAACTTATGTTTGCAGTGCTACGCAGATAGGATGAAAGTACCCTCAAATTTTGTCTGAGTTGTCAGAGTTGGTATAATGGTAAGATCGTGGGCAGAGGTTTCCTATATGAGCTTGGGAGGGCTGGACTACTGACTTCTGTAGCTTCTAGGATTTAAAAAGAAGCAAAAAAAAGCTTTTGAGGCTGTCCTTATGTAAATGGCTAAAGACAAATGCAACTTTAGATCACTGCTAAGCAAATGTGAGGCAAAAGGAAGCTCACAATCTGCCCTGTGATAACACTAGAGGGAAATGTTTTGCAACTTCTTTTTTTTTTTTTTTTTTTAATATTAAAACAATTTGCTTAAAATAGCAAGTCCAAGTGTAGTGAGCTAATGAGTATGAGAATCTTTCTAAAATTGATACTAGTGCATACATCCTGATCTGGAATTAAATCATCCCTTATAGGGAAAGGAAAAGGTCTATTATTGTAAAGTCAGCTTTCCTACCAACATGTAGAAATAAAACACTGGAAGTTGAATCAAAGCAGCTTTGCACAAAATGAACGCCTAAATTTGTGTAGATAAGGTTTTAAATGCTAGGGTTAAGTTTAGAGACTTTGGGGAGTGCAGTAAGCTCTGTTGTTTACTGTTTGGGCCATCTTAAGGTGCAATAAGGACCTTTTTTATGTGTAGCTTGAACTGATGCAAGTAAAGTCAGGAAAAGCCATTTTACAGTAAGTGGAGATTCCTGGACTTAGTTTGTTACTTTCAAAATGATATGAAATGGAAGAAATCTCGTACTATGACTTTTCTCTTAAGTTTTGTACTAAAAGATTCCGAGTATTGACCTGAAGTCACCTGAAATTTCTCTTTGTAGCAAAGAATAAAACTGGTTCCTTGCCTGTTACTGCAAATGCAGTAATTAGAACTTCCTGCAAAGCATTACTGTAGGAAGTTGCATAGTTTTGCAGCAAAGAATTGCAGCAAAAGTGCTCTTCAGTCTGTGCACAAGACATTTGTACTTTATTAATATACATATAACTTCAGAGAGCATCTTTATAAAAGTAGTTCAGTTAGCAATTTTTCGAAATACTGGTGTTTACCTCACCAAGATGAACGTTTACTGCAGAATATCTTTCAATGAATGTTATAAATGCCTTTTGAGAAAGTTTGGGTTTTCTTCCTGATTGCTTCCTTAGAGAAAAACAAGAGATTAAGGGTAGTGTGCAGACCACAAGCAAGATGAGGTGTAGTTGGAGGTAAGAATTCTTATATGCTTTTTTTGGGGTGTGGGGGCACGATAGGGAAGCTTTTGGACACAACTTTTGAAATGGAAGCAACAAAATTCTAAGCTAAATGTTAGTTGAGGACAATTGTGTAAGCTCAGAAAAAATGTTGTCAGCTTGTATTTAGCTTGAAGTTTGCTTCTATCTCAGCTCTAAATGATCACAAAAAAAAAAAAAATTTATCCTCCACCTACAAACTTTGCTGTCACCCATCTTTGACGAGCATATAACAGCAGTGTTCTCATGACACAGATCACAGCATTTCCCTAATTGTCTTTGTTAGCTGGAGCTAATTTCTCTTGCTGTGTTCTAGAAAAGCATTTTGACTAGCTCATCAGTTTCCCCAGACAGGGAAACTGGATGATAGTGCTTCCCACTACAGTAATAACTACAAAAGAGATGAGGGAGTGGGAAGAGAACACTGTTCCAAACAAATTGTGCTGGTAGCCAAATAATGTTCAGCCTGGACTTGCTGCAGTTGAGAGGAACATGGGTGTGTGTCCCTTGAATCATCCAGTCATTCTCTAGCCGGAAGATGCATGCTTCTTCTGCAATGTATGCACAGTGTGATAATTGGAGAAGGCCTCTGGAAATTCCTGCCAGATAGTTTAGCCCCTCAGAACAGCTATAAAAGCTTTGAAGTTTACTAATGTCATCAACGGTTATTATTTCCCCTGAATCAGTTCTGAAAATGAATGATAATTGTTCACAGAAATCTAGAGGTGAACTTAAAGCTATTGGGGGAGGGAAGGAAATGTTACTGGAGAAACTGATATCACAAAGGTACTTTAGGAATGTATTTAGAATAGATGTTTTTTTCCTTTCACTTACTTTAAAGGAGACTTTATGCACCAAACCACAATCACAAACTAAATCATGTTTTGTAATACAGTAAGACCTAGTCCATATGGACATCTTGGCTAGGTACATGATTAGAAGACAGAGGACCTCCTTTTCTGGTCTAGCTGTGCTAAGGGAAGAGTTTGTAGGTTCCTGCTACTGCAAGAAGATCATCAGTGATATCCAGCAGTTTTAACTGCTCAAGAAAATCCATCTGACCCTTGATTGATGCAGATTAGTGATTACCCAGGTTGACTGCTTTGGTGTTAAGTCAGGAAGATGGTGGCTTTTGGTAAGTGGCAGTGCTGCATAGCTGGGACTGGTGGTCTTCCAGCAAGCTGGCTGAATCTAGAGCAGGATAGTTACCAGTACACCTGCACAGAAGCCAGGATCCATGTCTCAGCACTAAGCCATGGATGGATGGTCAGTTTGGAAACAGATAAGATGGCTGAAAGTGTTATTACTTTCCTTACCCACCTGTAGCATACACCCCACCTCTCCCACCAGTCTTTTGAGTAATCTCTGGTATTCTCCAGAAAAAAAATCAGCTGTCATTTAAATAGTTTCCATAAGTGGATTGATCTAAGTAACATTTTGTCTGATGGGAATTGAGGAACTCACATTTCACACCACCCTGTCCCCAGCAGCTGAGGGGAATGCAGCCCCTTGCAGAGGAGCACTGCTGAGCAGCAGCAGGTTGTAATGCTAAAACTGCATCTTAATCAGGCAATTTATTACAGAAAATGGTTGTGATATTTTAAGGTGCTCTAGCCTTAACTGCTCTGTTGGATAAAGATTGTGTAAGGACATCCCATCTGTTTTAGTGCTACTTGCCTTAAATTGCCTGCCAAAAGCTGTTCAAACCAGCTGCCCCAAAGCAGATGAGATGCACTGAGACAATCTATTCAGCCGGTCCCGCAGCAGGAGAAGTAAACTCTGGGGAGACAGCAAGCACCTGGGCAGTATGTTTTAAACCACTGCAACTGTTTCTACTGTGGATTTTGTAATTGTGGTATATGGGGGTTGTACTGTTCTGGTTTATAAGTATAGCTAAAGCAGTACAGCTTTTGCCTGTTGCTGTAAAATCCTAGCTGCATCTTAAGCTGCTTCTTTCTTCCCTGATGAGTGAATTCTCTTCAGTAGCAGGTGCTTCAGTACCTGATGAAAGCACCAGCTTGCTCTCTCCAAGCCATTCAGCTGCATTGAATGTTCCAGCAATTCTAGTTCTTATGGCCCCTCTTTCTCAAGGGTTCTGCTGCTATGGAGACACGATAACAGTTTTTTTTTTTTTTTATATTTGAGTATTGTTGTAAGTGAAGCTGAAACACATCCAGAGCTGCACTGCTTTACAGAGTACTTGGTTAACTTTTTTGTGGTTGTCTTGTCTTTATTTTGCCCAATTCCTTAATATGCCAGTGGATTCTTAATAGCTGAATTAGAATAATAAAAGAAATTAAAGCAAGAAAAGATGTTAGTCCTAACTGGGCTGAGTTTAGGGCATAGATAATTGTTTATCACCTAATTTCCTGTTGCCTGTGTAGAACTGTTGTCAGTTGTCAGACAGTTTTTCCATTGGTCTGTGTTTTGCGATCCATTCTCTTACTGTCCCACTTTCATGAGCAGGTAACTGTTCTGACAAAGGCAGCTGAGCAAGACAACACTGCATGTCAGTCCAGGACACAGAGTACTGCAAAACTTTGTAGTTATAAATTTCTCGGAAGTTTGTTGTACTGCCTTCTGGACTGATAGAGGAATAAAGAAAAGTAGTCCTTCCACTCTGTTAATAGCCACAGGTCTTGGACTTTATGCTGGGCTTGACTGGTCTATTCATTTTTGGATTGATTTTAATCGTTTATGGGACAAAAAGTACGTGCATTTTAATGACTCTTTAAATTGGCAGTCCATTTTTGTTGCTCAGTCTTCTCAAGGTCTCCAAAAACGTCATAAAAATTGCCTGCATGTTCTGCTTTTGTTTTGGTATCCATGCAAAACACCAGGAAGACCATCTACCTGACTGCCACAAACACTCTGAACTGCATGCTGTGTTGGTAGGTGTATCTAGTGACTCCTACCTCCTACAGTGGATGAATCAATGCCTCAGGGTATGTCTGACAGCAGTGATGCTCATGAGGCCTTTATTTTTTCCTAAGGAAAAGCTGGAATGGATGGATAGGTTGATTTGATAATGTGACAAACATACTAATGAAATGTACTCTTAATAGAGTACATTTAACTTAACCCTGTTCCCCCTGACAGTAGGACTTAATCAGGCTTTCATTCATCAGAAGTGTGAATATGTACTATAAAGAGCACTCCTTTTTTTTTCCATGTGTGGGGGTTGGAGGACATGACCATTTATTTCGAATTTACAAAAAAAGTTAGTCACAAATGTAAACTTCCATTATATTTCCATCTTATTTTATTCATCCTGTTGACCTCAGTAGGCCTCATTGTATAAAAAATTAACAATATCCACATACTTAAATTAAACATTCCTTTAAAGGCTTATGATTCTGTCACCTCAAAACTATTTTTGAGGGCAATAGTGACAACTGAATAGCTTTATCAGTAACTGATACTCAGAATACAACAGCAAACCTTTAAGTTGAGGTGTCTACGGTGGCATTTCAAAAGCGTGCAAATGACTCAGATATGGAATTCTCATGAACTTCAAACTACAGACTCCAGGTGATAATGTAGCTGAAACAGTTTTGCTTTTCTTCCCTAAGCATGTTGTTGATTAAAACGGCTAAAGTATTTTGCATGGTCTAACTAGAATTGCAACTATTTTGTATGAACCTTTAATATCCTCACAGCAATTTTACTGGAGATCCTGGTTCTCTCAGCATAAATATGCTGCACATAGAATCTGAGTTTCTGCAATAATGCTAAGGAAGCCAAAGTAGCAATAGTATATATGTTCTAAATAATGGAAGAAAATGTACTGTAAAAGGACACATTGCATTTTAAAATCATCTTAAACTTAGTCTTTCCCAGCTTGCCTTTGATCTATTTGGTCTGATGCAATGAGATAACTTTTGCTGTCTTCTCCAGGTTTCAATTTAAAAATAGATGGCCAATGCTTGGTCAATTTGGAAGTAAAAGTGTTTAGATCAAGGTGGGACTGTGAAAGAAAATGTGATCAAGTTGGTTGCATGTTGCTTTGGAAAGTAGCTCATGCTTGAATTTTACAGTTTAGTTGGAGTGACATTCCTCAATTGATTACTTTCCCCAATTCCCATTTCAGTTTTGGAATCTTTCTTCAGTTTATCTAGCTAAGTTTATACTCGGGCTCTAATCTGCTGTACTGGCCACTGTTACCTAACATTAAAGTTAAGAACTAGTGTTGAAAAGCAGGAGAAAAGAATTATAAATAATTTAAATCACTAAATTTGGCTGTTGTTGTTAATTTTAACTTGACCAAGTTCATTTTTTCTTGTAAATAGCTTTGTCCTGTGTCAGCATGGTACCTTTCCAACACTACCATGCTGATAGTCTGCTTTCCAGACTATAGTCTGACATTTTGAAATTTCCAAGGTTGAGTGAGAAGAAAGAAGGAACAACAACTTACAGAAGTCAGAATAACAGATTTAGTTTCCTGGGCATGCACTGGTTTCTCCTGCTTCTGCTAGTGTGCTCCTTAAACTTCTGTATCAGGTTGTGACATCACCTTGAGGGGAAAAAACAAAAAACAAAGGGTTAACTTCCCAATTTTCATCTTTCTTAAATGGTTCTAAATTCAGGTGACAGCTCTAAATTCAGGTTTACCGAGGAGATTTATGAATGTGTGTATACAAACTCCTGAATTTTAAGGGTTTTTTTTCCACTGATAGAACAGGAAAGGACTGTTTATTTCATATGATGGATGAATTTTATTTTTCATTGTTATTGTTAAGGTCTTCTATGGTGGAGCGGCTGCTCTATTACACTTCTAATGCATTCCATATCCATGATATCTGAACAGGCTCAAAGACAGAAATACATTTTTAAAGGTGTTGAAAAGATACTTAAGCTGCTAATAGTACAGATAATTCTGTCAGGCTTTTAAGACACTGGAGATATTTTGTTGGATGGAATTGCTATCCTAAATGGATATCCAGATCTTCTAACATAATTTTCTGGTGCAATAATGTTTTTAATTGTTTTAAGATTTGACAAGAGCCATATGACATGCTAATATCTCGTCAATTAATCTGTCTCAGTAAAAGAGGACTTTTTTAGCAGCGATGGGAGGATCACTGAAGCAAGAGTCACTTGTGGGATACATGCTTCCAAGAACAAAGAGGAATAATAACTACAGAATACTTTTAAATAAATGGGTTTGGATTTTGCAGCAAGGATGTTACTTAAGCAGTACTGGAAAATTATTGTTATTACTGGTGATTGCTTCTTGCTAGTTTTTGAACAAAGTGGGGCTGGTAGATATGTCATTTTTGGCTTGGTAACTGTGAATTTAAAAAGGCATGCTTTCATAAGTTTGCAGCAAAGTAACACCTTGCTTTATTACTGATGCTCCCAGGATTGGACCTAGGGATTCCCCCACGCCCAGAGAAGGGTGAATGGAGTGAGATTCTGTTTTTTCTGTACACATTGACAATATTTTGTAGCTACTTGTGGAAAAATGAGTCATTCTAGAGACTACTGCAGTTTCAATAGGCTGGTAAATGCAATTTAGAAAAAGGTGTGGCTCTGCTTAGCTATCTTGACTCTGAAAATGTATGCTCTCTGCTAATCCCATAGGAATTATTTATGTTAATCACTTGGTTACAGTGTACTTCTCCTAGCCTTTCAGTGACCTTAGCTAATGAGGCCCTCCAACACAGGAAGGAACAAAGAGAAATTCTGAAGCAGCAAGGGCAAAGGTGGTGTTGCCTGAGGGTTTTTAATGTCTTCTTTTTTTGCAGCATGTGCATTTAGCTTCCATACCCAAAGGACAGTATTCATACCCAAAGGAGCTGCTTTTTCCCCCAATATTAGATCCTCTTTGCTCTATTTTCCCCACACTGCCGCCTTCATGCTTGACTGAAGGCCTTTCAGCAAACCGCTTCCAGTTATTGTCAGAAAAAATGGCTTCTAAAATGACTTGGAGAGTTGGTTTGACAGAATTGCTATTGTAAGCAAGGAACTGGGATTTGGGATTACTAGTGTTTGTGTTTCAGTTTTAAAACTGCATTCAATGGGCAGTTTGAGAAGAAGGGACAGTAACTTTTCTGTCCTCCCTTGTCCCCTAGTAATTTGATAGAGGAATGCATAAGGGGAATGTGTCTTCCAGGTTACCTTGGTATGAAGGCCTCTTGAAATACATTGTGAAACAAGGGTATAAACTAATGTATTTCTGTAATCTAGTATTGAAAGCTGCTTATTGCATTCTGTTTCAGGCATATTTTAGGCTATGCTAATTTCTTGTAGCATAGCAGAGTCTGGTTCTACCTCCAGTTAAGTAGAGATCTATTAGCTTGTTCATGCATACATTTGTGAAAAGAAAGAAATGGCTACTCCTGCTGTGGATTAAGATTTATAGAGAGAGGTTGAGAGAAGACGAGCTAATCCTGTATGTAGAAATGTTTGCAATGTACTGTTTTTACTAGCTGAGGACAAACGGGAAGAGAGAAATAAGCCACCACTTTGCAAGTTTTCAAGTATTGTTAGTCCTGGCATAGCATTAATCCTTTATTTTTAAGGATTTTTGTCTCCTTAACTCTGGCCAGCAAAGTAGTGAACTTCTTGAGATTTTGTGAGAGAATGGTGAAAACATGGGTCCAGGTAGATGTTGGCAACTGTGGGATGCGTTCTACCTCTGGATGAAGCAGTAGCAGACACGATAGCTGCTTTGGCTGAAATGATAGTATTTCTATTTTGCTTGGAATGGGTGGCCTTGCTGTTGTGAACTGGCTGAAACACCAAGTTACTAATTCTGCAGAATTTGTAGTCTCATGCCACTTTAGTGTGCTGAAGTGGCATTTGGCAGGGGAGTGTCAATTCTGTCCTAGAGATAACATAAGGGAAAGGCAGGGTCAATCTAATGACTTGCTTCTGGCCATCTCATGATCAACCTGATATGCTGTTTCTCCCTGCTATTATTGAAATAATTTTCTTACAGAAATGCATGAGCATCTCTGATTGCAATGCCAGGCATTCTGCTATGAATAAAAATGCTAATGAATTATACCATCTGTTTCTGTAAGATTCTTAGCAAACATTCAATAACTATGTCAGCATTAAGTAGATGTAACAGACCTAATTCAAGATGGATGCAAAGTGGAGGTGCTTGTTTCTGGAGAATAAAACAATTGCTTAATGAGCAAAAAGCAGATGAACATTTAAACTTACAGTAAATTTTTTTGGCTACCCAGTTTCAAAAATTACACCTGGTTTCTGAGAACTAATGCCTGTAAACTTAGCAAAACCCATAGCATCACAGATATGAAACTTACATTTCTTGTACTCTTTCAGCTCTGCAGTCCAACAACGCTAAAGAATTAATCTTGGTTTTGGCATCAACATTATATAAGCAATAATAAAAAAAATATAAAAAGGATATGGGGAAATGTTGACCACTCTGTTGGCTTTTCTCCTACTTGTGTTGCTGTACTTTCCTATCCCTCTTTTGTCCATCTGTGAAAAGCACCTTTTATTGTTAGACTGTCTGGTTTGGGGAGTATTCTTTGGCTTTTGGGTACTCAATCATAACAATAAGCCGTACCTGAAAACCACCTCTTTTGATAGGTAAATTTGAAGAAAAAGAAGATAAAGTTCCAAAGTTGGAGCACTTAAATAACCTGGCATACGTGTGCAATGTGAATGTGGTATTGAATAAGAAAGATTTGCTTAGAATGGAAATGCTGCTTTTGGAAAACTTCAACTGGAACCTCTGTCTACCAACACCAGCACACTACATTGACTACTACCTCTATGTGTCCATTGGTGAGAATGACCTTCAGAACGGCTGGCCAATCTCCTCGCTGTCCAAAGTCAAAGCTTTTATGGAGAAATATGCATATTATTTCCTTGATTTCTCAGTGCAAGGTAAGAAGCTTAGTTTATGCTAGAATGATCTTCCATTTGGCAAAAAAACAAAAATCTTAAAGAGTTTAGGGCTTTAAAAGTTGTCATAATATGGACTGCACAGAATTATCTATGCAGAACAGTATCTCACTTGGCAGTTATTTCAGATGGCAAATGGTTGTCCTTTCCTTGCAGATTAGCCTCTTGTCTCTTTTCAGAAATCAAGGCGAGATCCAATTTTTCTTTAGCTTAGAACTCTTAATGGAGAGGCTGTCAGAAATGGTTATCTGACACAGAGTATGAACTGCTGTCAGTTGCAGATGTGATCTTAGTTCAATGTATGATTTTTTTAAACTATATTTCTGAGGGTCCTGTGCTGCAAGATATGACATATTTAGAATGACAGGGCTTATAACGATTTTGGTTTGCAGCACTGCTTCCAATATCTGCCTTTGTGAGAGGCAATGAGCTGCAGCATCCTTGTAAGCCAGTTTCAGTGCTAATGTAAATGTATGTGTGATTGTCAATACCTGACTTCAGTTCATTTCAGACCAATCTAAAAATTTCAACATAGTCTACTCTCTTTTTTTGAAGTGAAAAGCCTTGGTAAAAGTCACAAGTAGTACAGAGATCTTCAGGAAAGCCTCATTCAATTTAAAGGGACTTAGGGGCATGAGTTATTCGTCTGAGATTGGTGGAACAAAATTGAGGATTTAATTTTGTCCTGTTTTCCCATGTATATACTTAGTAGGCTCACCGCAGTAAAGAGTATAATTCCCCCCCCCCCCCTTTTTTTTTTTTTTGTAGATCACACTTTCCTCCATTTTCGTCCATCTCTGATTGCTGCAGCTTCTGTGTGTGCCTCACGTATCTGTATGCAGATTTCTCCTGCCTGGACAACACAGCTTGAATTGCTAACATGTTATTCCTGGGAGCATCTTGCCCAATGCATTGAAATGATGCTCATGTAAGATCAGAATGAAAGTAACCTCATAGCGCTCTTAAGAAGATGTTAATACTCTTTTAAAACAAAAAATACACAGAAAAAACTGTTATAATATAGCTTAATTATAGTTGATGTAAACATATTAGCTGTAATTAAGATTACATTGGTAATCTCTGTCTTTAGTTTGGGGAAAGGAATAAAAGGGAAAAATCAGTTCATTTTACTAAATACTGTATTTTAACAACACGTGCAAGGAAGGATGGAGTGCACAGTTCAGTGTTCTTCACATCTTCTTGTACTAGCTATGTGATTGGATGGAAGCTTTAACAGATGGCTGCTGAAAGNTGTTTTCTCATTGTACCCATAAAGTACTTGCTGCAGAGAGACAGCAATGCATCTCTAACATTGGGAATACAGTAGGGAGACATTTCAGAACTATTCTTTGCAGCTTCTCAAATAAAGGATGTGACTGCTATGTGTCAATACTGGTCTGGTATATGTGAGCACATACAAGTCTGAACAGAAAATATAAAAAATTCATAGAATGATTTAAGTTGGGAGTGATGGTGGACTGTGGAGGTAACATCAGAATTCCTACTTAAAGCAGGGCCAAATGAAGTTAAACCAGACTGCTCTGTGGCATTGTCTTAGTCATTTGTTGGGTATCTAAGGATGGAGATTTCTCAGTCTGTCTGGGCAACTTGTTTCAGTGACTGATCATCCTAATGATTATCAAAAGTGTGAATATGTTTCTTCCTAATATCTCACGGGAATTACCCTTGTTCCTCTTAGCTATGCACTTCAGTAGTCTGCAAATACCTACAGACTATGTTAAGATCGTTGTGGAATTAAGGTTCCATAACCTTTCATAACTAGTCCATCAGTAAAATATACGTGGGATGTAAAATGATTCATAAACCTGTTGTTAGGATGTGAAGATCCCACCAGGATAATTGGAAGTGAACTGCGAACAGTTCAATTATATATATCTGTGGCTAAAAAGCTGATGAAGTTGCCTGACTGGTGAAAACTTTGGGATATAAGCAAGCTCTGTGAACTTGTCTTGTCAATAAATCTAACTTATCATTTGTTTCAGATATTATGAAAATGACAAAGAAGCCAGTAACATAAAGAAGCAAGTAACAATCCAACATCAACGAGAAGTAATGGAAAATCTGAGCCATCAAGCCACTACTCAAGTTCTATTTCAGCAACCTAGTTACCACCCTTTAGCCCAGCATTCAGCTACGTTTTTCCAGTTCCAGTCACCAGTGCAGGATTTGTGTTCTGCTTATCGTGACTCCTTACAGGCACACAGGCCTAGTGGTCTGCTTGCTGGGAGTGCTGACAACTCACTGCACTCCTACACTGCTCTTCAGGCTAGTCTTCAGCTGTCTGCCCAGACTCTGCACATCCAAACACCTATTGCTGTGCAGGTGGCCTTAGGAACAGAGCCCAGCCACTGCATTTCCATGGCTTATGATAGCAGTTGTTTCAGTGGTCATCACTCACATGCAGCTGGGTGTTTTGATGGATAAATATTGGTAGGGGGAAAAGGTGATATGAATAGAAGCTGAAGAAAAGACCCTGTGTGTGATACGAGATGTGTATCTGAATGAGAACCCTGATGGAACAGAATCTTTATGACTTGCTCATCCACAGGACATCAATCTGGATCAGCTGATTGCTGGAACCTGCATGCCTTTCTGCCAAGGACTGTACCTTTAGCTCTTGATGAGAGAGAAACAGAAATGCAGTAACGTACCTCATTTAATGTCCCTTTGAAAGGGATGTGAGCAGAAACCCTGTGGATGTTACTACTTCTAGTCTTCAGTTAGCGACTCATCACAGTTGGCTGAAAGCTCGTGTTGAAGTGTTATTTCAGGCTGGAGTGTTTATTGAATTTCTGGCTAAGTAGCAATGTACTTAGAGGATGTTGTTGAAAACATGGAGTGTTCTCCCTCTCTCCCAGGGATGTGTCTTTTGAACAGTAGCAGCTAATACTACTGGAAGCTTCTACTAAAAGTATACTGAAATGGCTATCACTTAATGTGAATGCTCTTTGTTTCTGCAGAAATTGATGTGCCACTTTCTATTTTCTTTGACCTGGAGTGATAGTTCAGGAGTGAGGCTTTATAATAAAAGGAAAAAAGAAAGGCCAGAAGACTATCAGATAATTTTTGACATAAAATTATCTTGGAATATAGATGTGCTACTGAACAGAACATTACCTTCACTTATTTAAGAAACAAAATTATTTAAAAAAAAAAAAAAAAAAGGAAAACTTAAATCTCTTAAATCTTTAACATGCTGCTGCTTTTTGAAACTGGAGATTACTGTTAGTAAAATTGTTTACAAGCTTTATCAGGGATTTAATGTTACTTGAAGAAATCATCTTGGAAAAATTCTTGAAAACTTTACTGCTTTCTGTTATTTCATCTTTTGGGCCAATGACCTGTGGCAGTAGCTCAAGCTCAGGACAGAGGAACCGGCAGCAATGGGGGCAGAGATAGGGAACTGGTTAACTTTACTGTGAAATTAGAGTTTAACTGCAGCACTAGACAATACTAATTTAGTGTTTTTGTTGTTGTTGTTGTTGTTGTTGTTGTTTTTTTAAATACCATCTTGGTGCTCTCTTAGAAAATGTAGCTGGTAAATACAGATCATGTTGATTCTTTACAACAAGACACGCCTACTGTCAGATACCCAAAGGTTTCCTTTTCAGTTGATGAAGTTTTAAAGATTGTATAGGCTTTTTTTTTTTTTTCAAATAGTAATGTAGATATTTAAAAGAAACAGACTTCTGCAAATGTGAAATTTTAGTTTTGATGTGCAACCACTATTATGTATTTCTCTGAAGGCAGTACTGTTGGTTTGTCTTTTTTCTTAAGGTTCTCAGGACAGCAGTACAGGTAATGTGCAATATGCTTTTACTGACGGGGCAATTTTTCAAAGTCATGTGTCAGTGCTGTTTTAAATTATATTTTCAGACAATTTTTTGAAGGGTGTTTTAGGGTGGAGGGGAGAAAATTAGCATGCATGCGTATGTGTGTTTGTGTAACCATCTTCTGAGAATGCAATGTTTGGTATCAAGTTAATAACTTCCTGCATTCAGCAGGCTAGAGGAATTTGTTATTATATATTTAAAAAAAAAAAAAGAAAGCAAACTGCAAATGAAGAAGCAGTACTCTTCAGAAATAGGTCTAGAAGCTTAGAGAACTTGGTTCATCTTTTATCCTGTTGGTTTTGTATTTATATTAAACTTTATTTTTAGAAGCCTGTAATGCATTTTTTGTTATAATTTGTCATTCAACAGACAATGAACAACATATATGTGGCAGTACTGTTTCATGTTTTTTTCTTTGTTTTTATCACCCTTCTAATTCAGGTCATGTGCACTGTTATACTTTGGACTGCCATCATGCTCAACTGTGAAAATACTTGCTAAGTTTCCAGTGAAAGCTTCCAATAAACAAGCATACAGCTGAAGTATCCTCTTAATTTTTTAGTGTTTTCTCCTAAGTTTTTAAGAGCTAACAAAGAATACGTGTCTATACCTTAAAATACTTTATCTGAGCACTCATAATGTTTTACAGAACAGTGGTAGGACAAACGTGATGGAAAAGCCTTGCCAAATAGTAAGTTGGAAGGATTAGGCAGATCAGGAATTTGGTCACTGCACAGGAAGTGAGATGTTATTCCAAGTTTGAAGTGTTAGTGTATATAAGGAAGTACAAAGTGGGCTGAGGAGATGGCTGAAGAAACAGAGACAAGGCAAGACATAAGAACTGACTATTCCAGCTCATGTGGCCAGCTGTCTTCCTACCTCAGAAGGCTGAGAAGCTCAGTAGAACATGGTTGTACATTCAGTCTTTCTTCTGGTGACTCTATATTTTAAATGTTAATTGTCCACTGACTTCTCCAGGTTCTGTTTGTGCCTTTGTATCATGGGTGGAGTTGAGGCAGATCATGTCCAACAGCAGACTCTGAAAGGGATGGGAAATATTTGAGAATTTAGAGTTGGCCTAATACTGTTTTGATTGACTGTTCTCTCCAGAATGCTTTAAATGTGGGTGGGAGTTCCACTCGCTCAGTTTCCAGATAACATTTTTTTTTTTAAGTGATCGTCACTTTTTTTTCTTTAGTTGAAAACCCAGGAAGAGAGAATGTAGGAGAGTTCAGACAACCTAAAGACATTTTTCTAAGGGCTTTTTGCTACAATTACTTTTGCAGGGAGCTGCAGAAGTGCATGCAAAGCAGAGTTGATTTTTAAATGAATGGATACAAAACTTCCTGTCCTGTGTCTGTGCTGTTTGATGTTGTCAGTTGCTGCATAGTCATAGATCAGAATGTTTACAAACTGATTAACTCGAACTTTGCTGGCAGACTTTGCATTTGCTTTTGTAAATTACTTCACAGAGAAACAGGGCTGGGGAATAGAAAGTGTTGAGCTTAAATTGCCAAAATGGGATATGGCAGTAGTAACCTCCCTGCATGGGAGGAGGTTGCAGATGTAACCAAGCAAATGAGAAAGCTGACATCAAAATTAAACTGTATTTGTGAGCCCTGACAAGGGCTTCAGCAGGGATACAGGTGGAAAAAAGTCTGCTAATGTTTATCAGGCATCAAAGGTTAAAATGAATATACTTAAAAATTTTATAGCTGCATCTTGCTGCTGTTCTGCTGTTTTAAACAAGGAAGGAAAAATGTATTTTTCTTTTTTGTAATAAAGCCACAATTTGGTGTTTGCAAAACTGTCAAAGCCATGGTTTAATCCTTCTGTTTTAGCAAGTTTTACATACTGTAGCGAACAATTTAAAGTTGATATAATGTTCTCTGATCAGTATAACTGGCTACTCAGTAAAGTGGCCAGATGTTGCTTAATAAAATTTAACTTGTTTTTTTTTTTAAGAAGTCTAAATACTAGCAAATGTATGCCAGTGATGGATTTTTTTAGTGATAATTTTAGATTCTTTTTCTTTTCTAAGGGATGTTTATTTTACTTTCTGTACTGCTGTTTCAAAACAGCTCTAAAGAATGTCCTCCGTTTGAAAAGGCAGAAATGCTTTTTTTTCCCCTGAGAAAGCACCCGTATGTGCTTTCTATAGAGCCTAGATAAAATCGCACCCTTCTTTTCAAGACCCTTAGTGTCTGTCTAACAGGGATAGATACTTGATCATGTGCAGAATGTTAAACCAAAATGTGCCAGTTGCGCAGCACCAAGTGTAGTCACTTCTAGAACTGGAATTAGTGTTGGCTACTTTCTTTTTGATTTCAAAGCAGGGAATGACCAGGTATCAGCATCATCTCCTTCAGAACAGATTCTTGAGGGTGTGAACGGTTCAGATAAAACACCACCATCCCTTAGCTCTAGAATGAGCACTAGTTTCTTACAATGTCCAATATTTACCTGTGCCTAACTCTACAGGTTCTGTGTAGTAGGTTAAGCCTTGAATAGGATAGGCACATTCTAAACCCAGATGCTCTGAGATATCCCATTATTATCTGAAGAGGAATGCACTATCTGACTTGAGCTGAATCAAGCTGACTTATCCTGAATCTACATAACGGTAGTCTCTGTTTTCAAACTTGAGAAGTTTTGGAAATGCTCACTGTTCTCTTCTGACTGCTGTTAATGTCTGAATTCCTTGAGCACAGACATTCAGCAAAAAACATCCATATTCAGGAAAAAAAAAAACATCATGCCTATTGTACTTTGTTTCTTAGAGGTAGTCTTCATACACTGCATATACTTTGAACCACTGCCCGCAGAAATATTTCTGTTCACGTTTTTAATGACCTTTTAATTTCTTCACAATTGCCAGTTCTTTAAGGGTAATGAGTAATGAAAGCTATGCCTAATACAATGAGAATGAACTCCATTCTGTCAGGTACTCATCAGTTCCACTATCTGGGACCTCTTAATTTGGTATAAAGATAAAACTTTAACTTCTCTTTAAAATCCCTGTTGATGTTGTTCCTTATCACACTAGAATATGGTATGGGCCAGCATGAGTAGTCTGAAGCATTGTCTTTTTGGACAAAACTTTCTTATAACTGAAATTCTTTTGGATTAATAAACAAGTTACCAGAATAACTGTTTTGCATCTTCCCCTTCCCCATTAATCTTCACAGGAACGTGCAAAGCTGTAAGTACTGAGCAAAACTATTTATATTCATTGAGATAAATCAGTATCATTTCATCAGAGAAAAATTAACCAATGAGTACAAGAGAATCTGGCACTCAAGTCCAGCTTTCCATTGAGACATTTCTCATCTCTTTAATATGCTGTTCCACTTAGCAAATATTTTTGTCTATTTGTTCAAGTCTAACGTATTTCTTGCAATTTTAAGTTCTATATTTTACTGAAAGTTTCCTATGATTGCATTCTAGCCATTCGGAATGACGGAAGAGGGATTGCTTCCCTTCCCTGCAAAAACTTCAGTAATTTCAAAATGAGAGCTTTTATTGTGTGGTTCTGATGACTCTTCTCTTTCCCTTTAAAATCAAAATTGGCTGACAGTGAAGCGTAAAAAGTGAAATTATTATTCATGGTCTGTCAAAGGACTTTCCAATGGGGTCTACAGCATTAAGTTTTTAGACAGCTAGCTGTGCAACTAAACAAAAGTTTGTGCAGCTGGTAGAATGTCTCAGTGTGTGCTCTGGAGGACCTACCTTTATAAGGGCCAGCTTTGCAGCCCTGGGTATTGTGATTTATTTCAACACTTATGCTTAGGGTTGCTTTCTACCACATCAATGCTACAGGTGGGGAAAGTAAAAGTCAAAGGAATTGCTCTTGTTGAGAGCAGAAGAAATGATTGGTCCCTCTACATGGTTCAAGAATATGACTGAAGAGGCTTTTTTTTTTTTTTTTTAGTTAAAGAGGTAGATCGGTTTGCTGCATGTACCAACAGGATGTTTTAAGATTGAGCAGGTTTCAGATTTGACTCATATTTTTCTAATCAAGAACTCAGCATCATGCTTTGCCTTAGATACAGAATAAGTAATACACTGAGCAACACCTGGTCACAAGCTATATGCAGCCTATTTGGGGTAAACAGATGGAGCCTGGAATACCCAGTAGTCTCTATTGAGGGGAAAATATAAAAGCAGTTAAGAGCCTTTTATTAATGCAAGGTACCTGAAGTGATTGGGATTATCAGTCATGTACAAGAGAGAAATTAGATGAACTTTTGCGCATACAAGATACATGCCCAGGCTAGTTATTAATAAGCAAATGGTAAAGATGAGCACTAGATGGATCCAGAAAGCAAGACAGCTCAAAAAAGGACTTTATAGTGGGAGTCAAAAAAGAGAAATCCTTGTGGACCAGGTGTTGGCCAGAAGTGATTTGGAACAGTGAATCCAAAAACTGTTATATCTAATTCTTACTGTGTTCAAGAAAATAAAGTTTTCATGTATTCTTTGTAAATAAACAGGACTGCGTTGAAGAAGACTCCAAGTTTTCCTACAAGCATGTGTCTGTAAAACCTTAAACATCATCCAAGAATTTGGATCAAGAGGAGATACTGATGGAAATGAAGTAACTCTGAGAACAATAAGAAAGCACATCTTGTAATGAGTTTTCTTTTAAAGCTCCTAGATTTCTGTCTTCCAACCAGCAATATGGCAAAAGACTTTCCTCAGGTCTTACATTTTGATGCAAGTCTTGGGCAAAACAGTGCCCTGTTCTCTAGACAGCTGAACAGAGCTTCTGTTAAGTAAGTGATAGACAACATTTGAATATGCCAAGTGTGTATTATATCCTGAAGTATTTTTACTGGAGTAGCATCACTAAGTCCTTGTTGTTGTGTCTTGTGATTTTTTGAGGAATATTTCTCAGAGCAGGTAAGCATCAATGTTGGGAATAACGTTACTCTGAAAAACGATCCTTCATGTTTGTAAAGCAAAGAGAGAGTGACAAATAGGTCAGAACTGTATTTTATTTATTTGTATTGTTGCTTATTTTTCAGTGCACTGGAAGACTGGCTTTAATGCCTTAAGCAATCTTTTTGCTGGTTCTCTTGTAGGCTACACCAGAAGCAGTAGAGATCTGGAATAAAGAACAAACCAAAAATTTGGTTGAACAGAGTAGTTAAAGCTTCAGTGTCACAGATGAAAGGACCTGTTAGCTGGCTCAAAAACCCACCATTTACTGCAGTAAATATACCCTTCAGTAGAACATATCTGAAAAATAAGCTGAATAGCTTAGTCTACTCTGAAATATATTGTGTTGCTGGACTTGGCTATCACCAACTCCAAGTCAGTATCAAGTTTGTAGACAGATGATTATTCTCCAAAAGCAATAAATGATTGACAGTATCACTTTCAGGGATGGTGAGAGTCCTTTCTTGATTCACAGAGTAATTTACCTGTGGGTAGCAGCTATTGAAGACCTACTCAGACATGTGTAGTAGACAACTCTTCCTGAATTGCAACTTGTATTTATCAAGCATTGTGATTTCTGATTCTCAAAAATCTATCTTTTACAAGTTTTACTGTGTTGTAGTTTCAGATATCTTCCACTGCCATGTGACCTTTTCGTTGATAAAATAGGACAGTATTTGGAATCCACATTCTTTTGAGATTTTCTTTTCATTGGTAAGACTGAGAAATAAATTAGTTCTACAGAAATTCTGTGAGGAGTTACAACATGGTAATTTTAAAAAAATGAAACAATTTTATAGAAACATATCAACTAGCAGGTGAAGAGTTTTATATATTATTTTCTATTTTTGAAGCATGCATAGTGAATATAGTCATTCAAAGACATAGCAACACAGGAATAGCTCAGGCTCAACACTCCAATCTTTTACAGCTAGGAAACTGTCTGTGCCTAGGATATAAGACACATTACAAATTTATCAAAAATATACAATAAATTTTGTTAATTTAATTTTTGATCAAACCTGCCTAACATTTTAGACTATCTAGACTGAAAGAGAAAGTTAATTAACAGTTTTATTTTTTCTAATGATTTTTTTTTTTTTAAAGTTGAGAACTCACCTCTACTAGCTTTCCTCCAACAATCTCTGCAGTATGATGATAGTTGGGAAATTCAGCTACTATTTTCCCACCTTCCATTTTAACAGTTGCCTGTAATAGAGAAAGGTTTAATGTTCTCTGGGCTTACCTGATGGTTAAAATTTTTCCTTTAAAAAAAGTAAAACTTGTCTATTACATATACAGCTTCATAATAAAGACTAAAATGGTTGCGCTTTAGTTCCTAAATATAAACATCCACAATTTAAACAGAAAAATGTTCAACTAACAATGCAGTCAAGTTCCATATTGACACAATAAATCAGACAATATTCACTCATAGCTCTAAAAATGGTCTTACTACAGACTATGTTCTCAGTTCTCAACATTTTATATGGTTCTTTTGTTTTGACAGCGAAATAAAAAGTGTAATTGTATATGCTATTTCTAAAGTAGTGTTCTCAGATACTAATAACCTGCCTGCAAGCAGCACAAAAGTCACTGTGGGCTAGTGATATGAATGTTCACCCTAGATCCTGAGTTTCATACCTTTAACTACACTAGACTTCACCAATATCATTTAAGTATAGATGAAGATGACTGTACAGTCTGCAGTCACACCTTTATACTATAATATGTGCCAGCTGCTATACTTTCTATAACTTTCTGACGAAGGGAAATGGAGAGGGAGGTGCCAGTCTCGTTCTTCCTGGTAACTGATGATAGAACACAAGGCAATGGCACAAAAGTTGTGGCACAGTAGGTTGAGACTGGACATTAGGAAAAATTTATTTACCATGAAGGTGGTCAAACACTGGAACAGGCTTCCTAGCAAGGTGGTGGATGTCCCCTGCCTGTCCATGTTCAAGAAGCATTTGGATAATGCCCTCTATAACATGCTTTAACTTTTGCTTAGCCCTGAGCCGGTCAGGCAGTTGGACTTGATGATCTTTGAAGGTCCCTTCCAAGTGAACTGATCTATTCTAAGAGCTACTTCTGTTCAAAAGAAGTATGCCAGGATGCTAATATGAAGATCACAAATGCTACAGCAGTTCAGCTGACCACCAAAACTAGCTATGCAGAACTAGCTATGCAGTTCCATCACAAAATCAGTCTTGCTTGCATAACTAGCCAGCCTTGCTTGTGCTTTTAGTAATAAAGACAGATTAGCCAGTCATATTCAGAAAGGAAAAGTGATTTGCAAAATGAGGAGAAGAGTGGACTTTGTTGTTGTTTTTTAAATCCAGATACAAGGAAACAGTCTTACTAATTTATGTATTGTTTAGTGACTGTGTGCTAAAAGGCAGTGGTTTCTCTGCTGAGAGTCATTTACCCTGCCTCCATATGCGGCTACTTAATAGGATTTGGACTGCTGAAGTGCCCAGGAAGAAGACAGAATTTGTCATATTTCAAAATTGTGAAGTCTGCAATAAATTAACCAAGTAGAATTATGTTTTGTTCCATACATTAGACTTCACAAGGATTTTTCAAAGCCAATGACATTCTTTTTTTTACCTCTCATAATCAGAAACGTACGACTAAAAAAGCATTCTAGAAATCATGCAATACTGTTGCTATTCTCATTTTGTCACAGCTCCCTGATACAGTTCCTGGTTTTCCTGTCTCTTCAACATAAAGCATTTATCCAGTAATCTGTTGTACATTTCTGGACAGCTCACAAATGTTGAGTTTAGTTGTCCCAAACTATCCCATTAAACAGATGAGAAGTGAATAAGGCAATAAAGCAACCATTTTACAGCAGCTTCTGTATTAAGATTTTGTCCATGACAGGAGCAGATCAAGAATGCAGTCTTCCTTACCACTAGAGACTGCTCAAGTTGCAAGTTGCTCTGTACCTCCAACAATAAGGAGAATACAGGGAGATTTTTCTTCTTTACTTTACACTTTTTTACTTCTTTCTTTTTCTTTACACTCTACACTGTCCTTTGTTTAAGGCTCAGCACAGGTGACTTTAAAAGGGGAGCACTGCTGTCAGGCACAGAAAGAGCTAAGGACTGTAGCACTTCTCAAAGAGTGTGCTCCAGTTGCTGTATGGTGCTGGACAATGAGGACAGCTGTCAACCAGCTTGTTAGAGTTTTAATTAGCATTATGTTTGCTTGAGCTATGACATCAGTAGATGCTCATCACTCTGCCCTTGTTCTTTACTAGTAAATACAGTTTTGAAGCTCTAGCTCTCATTAAAATCAGCTTTAGATATTTTGCTAGGGACATCAAGAAATGGCAAAAAAAAACATACATGTCTAAGCTATGACGGATGAAAAAACAAGTTAAGGAAGATGTCTTGGATAGATTCGATTTTCACCCTACATTAAAAAAACAACTGAGACAGCATAGAACTCAAGAGCTAAATTAATTTACCTTGAACTTTTTACCACCCATTGTCTCCATGTCTGCTTCCTTGCCAATACTGAATGAGTTAGTTGTGGTGCGACCTCCTGGGAAATGCTGAGTCCAGGTGAAATCATTTCCATTCTGCACCACCTCAGTGACTATTTTGCAATTCCTTCCCATTTCAACCTTGTCACTGGGGAGACCTTAATAAATAGAAAAATACAGTTTATCAAATCTAATATCCTACCAGCTGTATTTGAATTGAAGCATGCTAGTGGTATGTTTGTTCTCAGACATTGATGTCTGAGCATCTGATTTGTGTTTTTGTTTCTTCGTTGTTGTTGTTGCTGTTTGTTTTACAGCAGTATCAAAGCTGAGTTTAAATTACTGATACAAAGGAAGATACAGGGACATCAATGCATTTGCTAAAAGAATAGGTTTTGGTCTTGCTTTCTTTTCCCTCAGAAATGATACATAATAATCATATAGATACAAGATATATATAAACGTTCACATCTCCCTAGATAGGCTACACATGCAGACGCGTGGAATTTCATGTGTATGAATTTCTGCCTCTGCTATACAGCTGTGCATACCTATTTACTGTTTGCTATTGCTTTTTAAATAAATGAATACAAGCACTGAACTTTTGCACACAGATCATAGTGTTCCTAAGAGATTTTACAAGGGTAATCTCTGGAACAGGCTTACACAGTCTTCTGAAAGGGTTCACAGAAACCTGTTCCTGTATAATATTCCGACAAGTACTTTCATACTCAAAACTTTTATTTCCACCAATGAATACTCAGGACAGAAAAAGTGATCTTCATGATCATTATATCGCAAACATCTTTGCCCTTCACTCTGCTGCCACTGAAAAGGAATAACTGTTTCTGTACAATGGGACTATTTCCTGTGGCTGATAGTGCTTCTTATAATAAGAATGAAAACTGAATCTTCTTGCTGAAGTGCTGAGTACTCCTACCAAGACTGGTATCTCCTGTTGATCTCCTGATATTTCAATAAAAAGTCTTTTTAAAATAGTATTTCTAACTGATTTATAACCTTTAAGACTTACATGCTGAGACATACTTACCAATCTTCTTCACAAAGTCATCATAGTTCTCATCGCTCTCGAATTCGTATTTGCCTGCGAATGCCATGTTGCCCTGGTGATGTGGCTGGTAGAGCAGAATAGCCGCTGAAACAAAGAAGAATTGATAAGTGCAGATGGCCTGAGGCTCTCGTTTTTATAAGCCACCCTAAGCTGTTCAGCCCACCTGTACTCACGCCCCTTGGAAACATACTTTTATGATCTACATGAGTCACTAACATGGATGCCATTGACCTGTATGAAAATAAAGGCCATAATTCAATTAAAGATCCTTGAAAGTAATCTGGAGATCAGCAGAAGTCAAGGGCAAAAGCTGGGTTTTGTTTTTTTTGTGCAGATTTAAAGAAAGTGATATATATTTCCTTTAAAGATCTCACTGACTTTGCAAAGAGGATGGAATAATGGTAAAATATGTTATGATGAAACAGGGAGAAAACGTCTTTAAAGCAGTGTCCTTTGATCACAACCTTGCTGTATTTGGAAGCATATCCTGTATTAGTTAATATATGAAAATAGGAAACAAGCTGCACAGATTCCTAAGTAATTCTGCTGGGACATGGGCAATGCCAACATTCTGGGTAAATTACAGCACCTGCACATCCTTCCTTATCCTCACATGAAGACAAGAATTGTGAAATATTTTACACTACTTGGATGTAAAGTACAGTAGAAATATTCATGTCACCATGTTCCCATATCTTATTTAATATCAAGAGACATACAGCACTTCAAATTGCTTAGCAAATGCTTGCACAAAGTACAAACATTTCAAAAATATATACTTATTTGGGAAAAGTAACATCAGAGCTCTGATTTGTGTAATATGCTGAAAGTGAGAGTCCACTGGGTAATTTAGAATGCATACAAGAGCAGGGTAAGAAATTCCCAGCTACTGTGTATTAGCATTGCTCCACCAGCCAAGGATACAGACCAACAATTTTTAATCTGAACAAAAACCTTCCTATGATTTATGTGTTAATAGTGTCATAATATTGGAATACACGGGGCATTTGAGGTTTGAATAGGAAAACATTTCCTGTCTTAGGAAAATCTTCGCAGTTTCCGAACTTTTCCTTACAGGGGCAAAGTAAGAGGGATTCCAGAACAACACATGGGCTGGTGGGTTAAGAGTCTGAACCAGGCTAGAAGGCTACTTCACAGAATCACAGAATCATTTAGGTTGGAAAAGACCTCCAAGATCACCTAGTCCAACCTACAACCTAAGACAAACAAGTCCTCCACTAAACTATATCACTAAGCTCTACATCTAAACGTCTTTCGAATACCTCCAGGGATGGTGACTCAACCACTTCCCTGGGCAGCCCATTCCAATACCTCACAACCCTTTCAGTAAAGAAGTTTTTCCTAATATCTAACCTAAACCTCCCCGGCGCAACTTTAGCCCATTCCCCCTCGTCCTGTCACCGGACACGTGGGAGAAGAGACCAATCCCCACCTCGCTACAGCCTCCTTTAAGGTACCTGTAGAGAGCGATAAGGTCGCCCCTAAGCCTCCTCTTCTCCGCGCTAAACAACCCCAGCTCCCTCAGCCGCTCCTCGTAGGACTTGTTCTCCAGACCCCTCACCAGCTTTGTTGCCCTTCTTTGGACCCGCTCCAGCACCTCAATGCCCTTCCTGTAGTGAGGGGCCCAAAACTGAACACAGGACTCGAGGTACGGCCTCACCAGAGCCGAGTACAGGGGGACAACCACTTCCCTAAGTCCTGCTGGCCACACTTCTAATGTAATTAGAAGTCTTCTATGTAATTACTATGTAATTCTTCTAATTAGAAGAATTCTAATGGAAAAGAATTTTCTGACCACAAAAAGCTTCAGAAAATTCTGAGTCAGTTTTGTAAGAGATTATACCTGTGGACTGGAAAAGATCTCGCCTCATGTTTATTACTTGGAAATTTACATTGTTTCTGTTTTTTTTCCCCACCCACTTCCTCTTCTGAAGTCTGAGAGAAAGTAACTTCAAAATCTTACATCTTTGCAAAAAAGATCTAAAACTTTAGTATGTAGATGCACTTTTTGCAGCTGACAACAGTCCTTTTAAAACTATTTGTTTTGGTATACGCTGTTGGCAGGAAACTAGTTTTCTATAACAGATGTAGAACATGAACAAAAGGGAAGCATAAAAAATCATGGTCAATTTGTAAAATAAAAACGGAACAAATGTCCTAGGAATTACTGCCTTCCCACCCCTAACCCTTCACTCCCCCCATATTTACTCAGCTTTAAAGTGTACCATGCTGTGCAGCGGCTGACTATATTGTGCTGGAGTTCATGCTGCCACAAAAGCCATACCATCTGCTGTCTGCCTGCAATTAAAAGGATGTCTCCTTCCTTGAAACAGAAGAGAGCCATACACCTTTTCTCTGTGAATATTCTCCCTGTTCCATGATCAGCATTCAAAACACGGGGTGTGAAAGAAAAGTACTTAACTGGTGTTTTTTGTATCAGTTACAAATTCGTAAGATTCAGGGAAGGAACAGAGAAACTTGCTTTGCAGTCAGTATTACCTTTGCCCCTGATTTAAAAGTGTCTGTAAAATGATTCTGACCATTCTGCAACCATATTTGACACTTTTTTTTTTTTTTATTAGAACTCTTTCAGCTTAATCCCAAGCTTGTGCAGGAGCAGATAACTGAAAAGGAAACTTTCTTTATCAGCTAGACCCAGATTCTTAGGCCTTGTCTATATAAAGTAAAATAGCATTAGCACAGAAAATAATGAAGTGGTTGCACAAACATAGAAACCTCTGTTCTTATTGCCATGGTAAAGCTAAGTAGATACCAGTTAAGCTACAACAGTGTAAACTCTGTGCCATTATAGAAGGAAAAAAACCAAACCCTAGTAATTTCATTCATACATAGATTCGAAAATACCATTTACAGGAAGGTATCATCAACCCCATTCCATACATGAGCAAGCTGAAACACTGAGAAAAAACTGACCTATCAGAGCTTATAATATAGCGAATGGATGACATAGTCAGTAAGAAATCCTAGGTTCGTGCCTAAATCCTGTGTCCAAAGCATGGCACATTAATTTAGACATTCTTATAATAAACAAGCCCTGAGAAGCAAACAGAAGCAAACAACAAGAGCTCTGAACAACCAATTACTTTCAAACAGTCACTCAGGTAGTTTTACAGTTGCTCCACTGATGGGCTGTGAGAATCTTTATTGCTGCTTAGCACAACTGGCTGTCCAACTCCTTAGTTAAGAGTCTTGCCTTCTTCACGGGGCCCTGTATGCTCCATACACTGAAAGGTAACCAGTGTCCAGCCACCACTGAGCTTTTGGGGAACGGGTGACCAGTGAGACTGTCCTCAGGTTAGCTCAGCACTGAGGGCCTGTCTTGCACTAGGCTCTCCTTGTTTCAGAGAGACATGCATAACCCTGTGAAGAAGGTAAATGAACTCAAGCCATAAACTCTTCTGTTTACATAGAACTTATTAGGGGACAATGCCACTAGTGCAGTAACACCACATGGACCTTGGAAGATAGATCAAACTGGATAAAGAAAATGGCACAGCTCTGTGAAACAGGAAAAAGATAATCAGATTATATGAACTCTACTTGAGCTTTTATGTTCCCTCTCTTTATAAAGGTCAAATTATATTGATAACTATCTTGTGATGTGATATAAAAATGCTGACATCTACAGAACTATACAATACTTAGAGTTTGTCTGCTTTGGGAAAGTGGTGGGCATAGAGCTAGCATGTAGTACAGTAAATTACAGGTGAATAGCTACTTGACTGGGTGGGTCGCTCTTGCTACATTAAGGATGAGTTTATTTACCTCCAAGAAGTTGTACGCTACGCTGTACTCGATAGTTGCACAATATGTTACAAATATCCATATAAAAAATAAACGTAAACCTACACAGTATTAATAACCGTGCTTACTCTGCCTGGCTGCTTGGAATGAGAATCAGTTTAGAACAAGTTTTGAACAAACATATCATCTGCACCTGTCTGTGCACAGGAATTTTTAATGGGCATTGTGAATTTGCATCCATTTTCTGCTCACTCTTTCTGAAATAAATCTTTAATTCCTGCCTTTTTGTTATAAAATGTTATGAAATTCAAGAGTGTGTTGGAGAATGAAGAATTTCATTATGTAATCTTTCAAATACTGAGTCAGGACAGTATTTATTCCAAGAATAAAGGGATGGAGACCCTCTGACTTTACTGAGGTTATGGTTACTTGCACAATTGCTAAGGTTAGTCATCCAAGTTCCTCTGTCTTCAGTTTCAGCTAAAAACTGTATTCATTTCATGACCTTACACTTTGTATTTAAAATACTCATGATTTTCCTGCCTCTTCAGAGCTGTGAGCCTGTAATATTGCTTTGGCATACCTCTACAGCAGCGCTTCATCCTTGGTGGCTGGGTGCTTAGCTAAATGGTGCAGAATTACCCAGTTAAAAAAAGGAATAAAACAAAATTATCTACATTTTTTTCAAAATACAGGTATACATTATAACATATTTAATCCATTCCATCTACTACAATGGGGGTACCTGCACACTGCTGCAAACATCCTTGTTTATCTTATGTTTCTACTTAACAGAACTGAGTTGAAATCCAACCGAATTAACAGCTATAACTGAGACCAGTGAAAAAATAAAAGGTGTTTCCCTTTACACATACAAAGCTGTAAAGGGAAGGAATGAGGTAAGAGCTGTAATGGAGAAAGACAAAAGAATAAAAAGCTTCAGGTGTAAAAGTTGCAAACAGCTTTCAGAAAGCTTATTAACTTCAGTGTACCTGGCACTATTGGTCATTTTCAATGGAGGAAGATGCAGCTGTTCTTTATGTAGGTCAAAGAAAATATCATTATTCTATAGGAGACTGTGCCATCTGGTGGCCAGCTATCAAGGCCTGTATGCCAACCATCGCGTCCTACAGTGAGCCCCTACCTCACTCATAGAAACCCCTGACTTCAGTTAAAGCATGCCAGGGCATGTAACTAGCCTGGTGCCACAGCTGAATCTCCAAGATCTCCAATCTCCTCATTCTCTGACTGTTTAAAAAGAAAAAAATGCCACCTGAGCCAGACAATCAGCTCAATAAGAGTCATGTTAAATGTATCAATATTTATAAAAGCAATTATCTTCATATGTTTCATTTTGGGATATATTTCTAAATGACAGTGATTTCCTAAGCACTGGATTATGGCATCAGTGAAATACCATACATTATTAGCCTTTGCTTAAGCACATTTTATTGCTATCTTGGCAACCAACAATACACAGGGATGCTTCATATAGACTTAATTAAACATTATAGATCATAGGCCAAATGCTAGCTCCCCTGAATTCAATCCAAATCATCTACAGTGAAGCTACAATTTCAACACAAACAATTTAATGAATCTAACTTTATATGCAAATGTTTTTTGTGGCAGACTGGCATTTATGAACCCCACTGAGTGGATTCAGCTGTCACAGAGAAACACGAATAAGGGTTTGTGTGCTTATATGGAGCACCACTCTCAACAGACAGACTGCAAGGAAGTGGTATAACCTTATTCTGTAAGACTTAAGACACACAGGTTTTTTATACTGAATTTGTCTCAGAGTTAAAAAAAAAAAAAAACACCACCACAAAAAGCACAACAAAACATGCATTCACAATCAAGCTTATCTAACTTTGAAACCTTTCTGAGGCACCGCTCTAACATCAGGACATAGCAAACCTCATATCTGAATATATATTGCCGGGACTATGGAAAGGAATCAAACTACTAGTTACAATAAGAAGTTATGCAGAAAGGCTCAACACTGTATTTAAATTTATTAGGATCATGCGAGTTGAAACTGTGTGGCTGTTGTAGACACTTAGCATGAGTAAGTTTTCAGAGAAGTAAAACTCTTATTAAAGCTTATACCCAAAGGAAAAGTTCACCTAAAGCAAGCAGTTAATTCCCTCTGCCTCCCAAGTCAGCCCCCTCTCATATGCAAAATAGCTGAGTCTTCAAATGTTAGTAGA
Source organism: Anseranas semipalmata (assembly GCA_013399115.1). Taxonomy (NCBI): domain Eukaryota; kingdom Metazoa; phylum Chordata; class Aves; order Anseriformes; family Anseranatidae; genus Anseranas; species Anseranas semipalmata. The sequence goes on from VXAA01000265.1 coordinate 164,949, forward strand.
AACAGAAGGAACTTTCAGGAACCAAATCAAAGGCCGAGGATATCTTTACTTTCAGAATTTACTTGCAACAAAGTCATAAATATAACGCCTTTGCATTCGTTTTGTCATGTCAGAGTCACCCTGCCCTTGAATGTCTCCCAACATGCTTTAAAGTTTATTAACCTTTCAGATGTGTTGTGTAAAGCCAACTAAGACACACTTAAAGACAAAATGGAGATAAGGAAAGTAATTCCATTAGTGAATGAACAAGGTTGAGTGACTATCTTTGAAGTGCTTTTAAAACTGGAATGCAGTTGAACAAGGAGTACAGATTCAGAATAAAAGTAGGAACTCTCCACTGAAAAGAAAGTTACCCTTAATGATTCTTTCAGAATGAAACCTGATCAGGAAAGCTTGTAAATTCTTTATGCAGCTGTATCTGGCAATTATTCAATGACCCTCCACAGAAAGTGGCTAATGATTATTAATTCCTTTGGTATTCAGAGTAATCATTCATAATGAATTCAGAATGAACTCATTTGGTGTTAATGTAATGTGTAATTCCATGGGACTTGTATTATAATTTTGCCTTATTAAGTATCCATTTAGCATAGTACTAGGTGTTATTATTCTAAACTCATAAGCAGTAGAAAAGTAATTACCAACAAGATGTGGCTGAATTATTGAAAAGCTGATGCTTGTACAGAGCGCAACCATTTAACAGAAATGCCCTGGCCTGCTCTACAAGACTTCTATAGGTGACTTAGTACAGACGCTGCCCTTGCCCCAGACGTGATGTTCTGAAGGGTTGAATCTGCCTTAATTAATTAATTAATAATAATAATAAAACAGAAAGAAACAATCCTACCAGAAGCTGAGAGATGGCAACATTTGCAGGAGAGGATGGCTCAGATCCTTCAGAAATCCAGTATTTTTGGGAGTCCCTTAAAGGAAATTTGCATTATTTCCTGCCAAAGCATTATATCAGGAAAATCTTTAGTCTGTTTGGATCTCCAGAAATGCAGCTTCCAGTGAGCAAGATAATCAATTAACTGGTTCAAGCTGGCATAGGTTCTGTAAGAAGTAGTTGGTTCTGCTGCCCCTGGCTGGTGTTCATGATCTCTGAGTGTCATCTCAATGGGACTGCTGAGGTCTGGTTTGGGCAACTAAAAAGACACAAAACTAAATCCATGAAAAAGGTAAGAAAAAAGAACTGATTAGTGTTCAGGTGGCTTCACCAGTTTTCAACTGATTTCGTTCCCTGAACTGTCTCAATATGTGGTCATACCCTGCCAGTACAACTGAAGGTATGAGAGGAGGGGAAGACTAATGCCACCATCATCATCATCAACATTTAGCCCTTTCATTGGCCTAGAGGTGACTGCAAACCACAGTGATTGAGAGCAGCCTGAGGATATGAAGGCACTGCTTAAATTGTTCAAGTGATTCCAAGCTGTCCTTGACCACCTCTTGCTTTGTGGTGGCACAACTGTTTATGCAGTAACGTAGCAACCAGAGCAAGGCCCTGATCTGAATTAAAAATACCAAAAATCAAAAGCTTTTTTTCACCTGGATCAGTGCTATGATCCAGTTACTCACATGAGCACACCAATAGCTGTATTGGCATAGTGGAAGTATGGCATGGAGAAGGAAACAAGCAGCTGGGGGAATATCAGCACAAGGTGGATATGCCACTGAAAAATGCTCATTGCAATCGTGATCTGAGTTACACTTTATTATGTACATTAAAAGAAAAAATAAGTCCAAACTGATGATTGTAAACAAGGTTCTGGAGGGCAAAACCAAATTTATGCTCATGCTAATTGAGCTAGTGATATATGCCTATTTCAGCTTAACTGAACATTTTTTCTGTGAGCTTAAGGCTCAGTACGAACTCTCTGAACTTAGTATATCATACTGGCTTTTCAGAATCCAACACCTAAGTAAGCTAAATCAGTACCCCTAAACTCAAAAGCACCTAAACAAGGAACTGGGAGGGATATCTCTGTTATCATTTCAGATTTTTAGAATTGAAAGTGTATGTCTTTGTTATTTTAGCAGGCAGTTTACTCTCTGGGGTGTAAAAATTTTCCTTTAATTTCTAGTTTAAATTAATTCATGGTTGTTCTAAACCTGTTTGTACTTGTGGGCCAGCACTGCCCCTTCTCTTAAGCACCACTTCTTTTTCTGAGTTTCCCCAAATTGTTTTAGAGAGAACTTTTTTTTGCTAGACTAAAGCAATCAGGCTAAGCCACGCCAAACTCTGATAAGACAATTCGGAAGTGACAGACTTTTTCTTACTGTTATCATCCTAGTACTCCTCTTTACTTACTCCAATTTCACTAGGATCTACAACATTTTCCAGCTCAACAAAAGTTTCATTAGTACATTACCCACCTTTTAATAGAAGGTCATTAATGGATATATAATAAAATAATTTAGTTTTACAGTAAGACTGATACTGGCAACTTCTTTTGAATCTAATAGTTCTTTCCTTTCTTCAGGATTCTTCCCTTTAATTAGTTATCTTACATTTATTTTATCAATTGCATCCAAAACAATGGTAATGGGGACTGGCAGCAGAAACAGGAAGCTATCTTGATTTTCAAGTTTTAGTAATGACTACAGTAGAAGACTTGAAGATTTTTGTTATGACACTTTTGACACATATAATTTGGAAGTGCACAGTAAAAAAATAATTTTGGCTACTATCAATTTGGGTCACACAAACCTATTAAGATTCCTCTGAAATATCATCTTTGGACTAAAAGCCACTATGGAACATTTTGAACCTCGACCCTTTTAGTCTAATAAAGAGAATTTTTAAAAAGTTGCTAAAACAAGATTATAATTCAGCCTTATCTGCAGTCTCCTGGTAAAAGCAAACTGAGTTAAAGATACTACCTCTATATATTTGTTCCACATATTTATACTAGAAGTCCCTAACAGAACTATGGTTCTAATAAATTAGTAGCTGACATCCCTAAAGACAGGAATCATTACTACACCTTCTGACTTTTCTGACCAAAAAAAATAATAGTCATATCCCCTTTATTACATAGTTCACATGAAGCATTGTAAAGATTTTATTACTTGATAATATCTATATGATTGTACTTGCTGACACAACAGGACAACATAGCTTCAAATGGGAAGCTATCTTCAAGGTAACCTAGTCTGATTTGGAGACTTGTCACATGGCTGTGGTCTTCTAAGCAATCCTCAGTCAACTCCAAAAGGGGGAAAAAAACCAGCTGCATCCCAATATAAAATGAATGTACACTGTACTTGCAGTTAACGTTAGCAGTAACTGCTGGCAGGGAGGGTAACTGAACACGGGTTTCTGCAATAGCCTGTCACCACCACACACCACCACCAAAAAAAAAATAAATTCTTCCTTAGTCACAATGTGTTTCAAAGGCATCAGTAATGCCCTGGAATCCTTCTCTCTAGTTACAGTTACCTACAAAACTTGCACAATCACATTAGAAATTTATTCAAATGAGGCTTAGAAGACAGTGGGATAAATATGGGATGAAACCAGGACTTGGATGTTTCATGAACTTACCCTGCTTCTACAGTATAAACTGGAGTTCTGCATGGACTCTGTTGGCAGCAGGTTTCTCGTGATAGCTGGACAACTTTCTGAAATCAGTCCTAAACCTTCTGCATTTTCATATGCACTGAACTGATTTGCTTATTTTACTGTTATTCCTTCTCTCACATCCCTTCTGCAGTTCCCTACAACTGCACTCCAGCAGGTAGCATGTTCCACCTAAGAAACTAAGCAACTGATGATTTAGTCTACATGACGTTGGTTTAGGTTTTCTTGAAGAAATGCTACACAGAGCTTGCCTTTAAGCTTACTGAGGTCAATAAAAAACAATATGTAACAGCATGTTTTAACTTATTCTTTCTGTAGGAAATCTGTTAAGAGCTTCTGTGTTTCTTCACAAACATGTTATAAAACAATAGATCAGTTTTTAAGTGCTAGCTGCTGTATAGACAGATTTTCAAAAGCTACAAATGTAATATTATGAACATTGAAAACTGAAAGTTCTTAAGAAGTGAAAATTACGATGATTTGGCCTTTCTCAATTTCACTCACATTATTGGCTCATTAGCCATAGCCTACTAGTATGCAGCTATGGTTAATAAGCAAGGAAATAATGGACTTTTAATAACAAACTATGTAATATAAGAATACTACTAGTCAGTGTTGCAAGACAATATATTTCCTTGTGTTAACTGAGAATCTGACAGGAACCGGAGATGTTCAGGATTTTGCAGAACTTTGTCCCTGTTAGCTTCACTTCATGTCATATTTACTTAATACAAAATGTTTATTTGCATTGATAAGGAGATGTTTAAAAAAAGACTATATTTTGAAGCACAAGCACAGTTGATTTTTCCATTTGTATGTGTTTTGACTTTCTACTGTTTATGGAAACACTCATTAATTTGAAGTAGCGTTTCAAGGAAGAACAAAGACATTAAGAGCTTCTGTCTTTTCCTTGTCTTTCCCCTATTTTAAAGAATCAGTGTGTTGAAAGAGAGTGACAGCAATCTGGAAAGACATGAAAGAGTCTCAAATAACACCAGCACTGTCTAGTGTAAATTGCTCCCATAGTTTTATAGAACACATAGCTAAAGCTGCCCCCTTAGAAAATATCTGTAACAAAGTGTAGATGCTCAACTGCATTATTTCATGCAAGCATATAAAAATCATATACATGTAAGTTTATATAAAGCCGGAATTTCTTTGTTGGAGTTATTTTTACAAACAATGCCATTTCTGAAAAAATATTTTTGTATATATAAATCACAGTTAATACTGGAAAAACAAGTATTTATTTTTTTTTCTTTGTTTTAAAACAAATGCATTTAAAAAATGTTTCATTTCAAATCCATTAATGATTTATATACAAGTGCCATTTTAATAATTGTACCTTGATAGCAGTCCTACTCCCTCCATCTTCTCCCTCTAGCTTAGGGCATCCAGAGCACTTTCTTTAATGCATTGCAGAGTTTATTCCATGATATGCATGATGAAAAATGGAGGCTTTCAATGAGTCCTGAGCAAGAGGTTAACTTTAAGCTCCGGTAAGCTCCACAGTTAGAAATACAGATTTTTTTTTTTTTTTTTTTAACATCTCGAAAGAAAACATTCTATGTATTCCAGTAAATGGAAATAAATGGAAAAACCTTTTGACTTTGAAACACACTGTTTCTTTGGAAAATACCAACATGTTTTCATATTTCTGACATGGAAAACATACATTTTTTTTTCCTTATGATACTGCAGTTTCACAGCTTCCTTATTTTTGTACATCTCCACTTCTGTAACTTCAGCATTTCTGTATCTGGATCACCAATGGTTACTGAAGCAAATACACAAAGCAGCTGAGCTAAAGAAAGGCTAAATTCCCCACTTGGCCTGCCAGGGGAACTTCCATACTGCAAGGGTTACTCAGAGTTCAGTATGCATGGAATAAACACAGCATACTTTATTATGCATCCTACTTTCCAGACTGCTGTTCCCCAGCCCTTCATTGTTAAAGCAATAGTACTGTATTTTAAACACAGATTACGTAGTTTGCCCCAGGTCATATGAGATGGGATTAATAGCCAGAAATCCTGATTCTCTGCTGTCTGCTAAAACACTAGGCATCCCTCCATCTTTTAGATATAATGGGTTCTCTAGTACATTGACCTGTATCTCCACTGGTTTTCCTGAAATGTATTAACCTCCACCTATTGCACTTGTAAAGCCTGCTGCTTCAATTGTACACATAAGCCCCATGCACAGTTACAATTTGCTACTCCACAGGATTCTTTCAGGTGCAGTTTCTGAATCTGTTAAAGGGAACATTAAAATTAAATTTTTTTTGAAGGCATATCTGTTTTGCAGTTGATTTTTCTTATATTTTAAAACCACGTTTACTTGTTCCCCCCGTCTCCTTCACTCTCTCAAGCTTTTCGTAAATTGCCAATTCCTGCAGCTCATCTGAAGAGATGAATTAGATGGAACAGACAGCTACCTGGCGATGGTGATAAGTTATTTACTGCCCCTATAAACCAGGCAAAAAAGGATTTTGTCTTAAAACAAAGAATCTCAAAGCCAGACAAGGGAAACCAATATTTGAGTGTATTTTTCTTATGCTAGCACAGTGTTTATAATGTGCCACACTGAAAATACCGACGCAGGTTAATTGTGAAAGAACAGAAAGCGTTTGAAAAAGTGATGCAGAGAAGGATGCATTTCTCTTCTGGAAACACAATAAAAGCCATTTTTCTTTGTCTGTAAGTACTTTTTTGGGGGCTTCAGCTTTGCTTTGATGTGCCTGAAACACAGTAATATCTTGCTGAATAATTTACATAGGTCTGACATTGTTTATATTTGTTTAGATACATTTATCAGGAGAAATAAATATGCTTTTGTAGCAGAGAAAATACATACATCTCATGCCATTTCTTCACCATCTCCAAAAAAGGCAGTTCTTTGCATCTGCTTTTCCTGATAGCTGCTTTTATTACATCTATCCTGTAGTGTCCCTCTTCCAATGGTTTTGTTTATTCTGGAGTTGTTAATACCTGTGATTTAATCTTAAATCATGGAATAAGACATATTTCTCTTAAAGCTTTCTTCTGGAATCAAAAGGAAAATCTGGGAAACACTTGAAAATCTGAACTTCATCTCATAATACCATACAACAGCTTATAAACAAAACCCATTTTCCTCCTAAATGACGAGAAAACAGTGGAGAACATAGAAAAAATGAAATTATTTTTTAAAACTTCACTTTTAACCTAAATTTGCATTTTTGAATGGCTCAGTTTGGTAACACAGATCAGTTACTATCCTCAGGATGCTTAAAAATCTGGACATTTAGTTCAGTGACTGGAGAAGGTGTTAGCTTGCCAATATTCTGCTTCCTCAGAAACTGTATTGACAAAATTTGCATGAAGTTTAAAAACCAGCTGCATGCACCAATAACGCATGATTCTACCACCCAGGATTATCCTTGTGACTCTCCTGGTGAGCATGCTGAAGTGGTTCTAAAACCTCCACCTCCGAATTTCTGTGAATTTTTCTCCAGAGAAGGCATGGCCTTTCAGAACAGCCTCTGACAATCAGGTAGAAAAGTCACAAACCACACTGCCATCTAGTGATAAAGCTTTAATTCTGCTCCTTAGCTAAATAAACATTCAAATAAGCCACAGATGGACTTCTGTGCAAAAATCTGTGGCTTACAAGGTTAGCTGCAGCTTGTGTCCTGAAAGACAGGAGACACAGAAACTATAAGGCTTAAGCTCTTCTTGCACAATACCGGGACTTTTATAGTATTTACAAAACCAAGATACAGGAACATTAATTAAATATACTGATTGAAAACACTACACCACCCTTGTTAAAGGGCAAGTCTTCCACACACCTGCAAAGCTCTTTTTTTTGCTAGAAGCACCTGATGAGATTCTGTAACCAAGTCACTATCACCTTTGCTCTAGTTTACCCACTTAACACATAGGGGGCTTCTGCCAAAGGACTGCCTTGCAGAACGATGTGTCGTTCCCCCACCCTTTTCCTTCTTGGTAGGAAAGTTTCATGCAGAGGAAGGAGGATGGTGGCAAGATGAGGCTATATCGTAGAAATCCCCGTCAACTTGCTAATGCAGAGAGAAGTGTGCTGAAAACATTCCGATACTGATTTGAGTTGCAAAGTCTGTCTCTAAGGATTGAAAGATAGATGTTTTCAGGCCTTTGAGATAACTAATTCTTTACAGTTCTAATACTTTTCTTTTCTTGAAGCTGTCAATATCTTTTACAAATAACATGTTGCAAAGGCCAGAGGAATTGAGCTAGCACTTTCTCAAGGTCACAAAGTGAGGTGTATAGATCAACTACTAATAAGCACACCTGAAAATCAGCTCTCACCATCTCCTACAATTGCTGAATTTCTGTTGTGAGCTGTTGCGACTATGGGATAATCTCTAAGGATACACTAGATGTAAGCCACTATCCTGTTGTATTCTGGAGCCTGTAAAACAGGCAGGCTAGGACAATTGTTTGAAGAGAGATAAATATAATTTATCCTGCTCTATTAATCTCTCTAAAACTTTAGGCTTATGCAAGTCTACTGTGATGTTCTACATACCAGTATGAAGTATTCATGACTTTCATTTTGGCAGATGGGATAGAGGAAAAAGCAAAGTGAATTCCATAAAAGAAGAGTAAGACTTGCTTTAAGGAGAAGTACAACAGAAACAGAGAAAAGAAGGTGAGGAAAGAAGGCTACAATATGGCAAAACTTAGAGCTAATCCAAAATGGGAGTCCATCTCCCACTGAGCGATACTGTAATCAGCAATAAAACACTTCATAATTAACAGCAACTAAAGCTATATTTACATAACTACATCTCTGTGTTTCCTACATTTTTTAAGCTTAGCTTTCCTTCTTGCCACCTGTGGAAATGCTGTATACTTAAGGGCACAATCTATATGGAGAGGCTGAAAGAATAGGGTCTGCTCAGCTTGGAGAAATGAAGACAAAGGGGAGACCTTCCTGCAATCTACAGCTACCTGACTGGAGGACAGAGAGAAGACGGAGTCAGGCACTTCTCAGAGGCATGCCAAGAAGAACAGACAACTGGGAACATGGAAAATTCTGAACAGATGCCGTGAATTTACTTGTTTACCATGAGGCTGGTGAAATACTGGAACAGGTAGCTCAGAGAGGTTGTGGAATCGCCACCCCTGGCACTCTTCAAGACTCAGCTGGAGATGGCCCTAAGCATCCTGATTTACCTGGACATGTTTTGAGTGAATCAGACTTCATAACCTCTGGAGGTCCCCTGCAACCTAAACCATGATTCTATGACAATAGAAACAAACATTTTTACCTTGGCCCATTACCAAATGAAAAACGTCCTTATCCACAAATTAGACTCTCAACATAGTGGGAAAATAAAAGTATGAAACGGATTCTACTTCTTTGCCCCATCTCTCTTAAAAGAGATACTTGGCACTAATGTAGAAAATAGTTTTCAAATTTTTTAAACCACTTATAAAGTGAATTGTTACCCAGGATTCAGAATAGTATCAATCACCTTGATTTTTTCGGTTTATTACTATGCAAGTAAACTTTGAAAAAGTTTGTTTACCAATACTCTTAGCTTACTAGAAAATGTAGTAATTACGTAATAGCTTTCTAATAGTGATTTGGTAAGGCAAAATCAACACAAACTTTTGAAAACACTGCAGAAAATCCCTCAAATATATTGGAAGTCATTTAAAAAAGTATCAAAAAGGCCTTTTTCATTTAAAATAAAAAATAAGTTTTTCTGAGGAGGAACATCATCCTCTGAGAGCATATTTGTCTCGTAAGTCCTAATCTTTGTGAAAAGATGATTCACTATAAAAATACACCTCCACTGCTGATGGCTTAAAGTTATTGCTATCTCCAGATAATGGTTTAGAAAAAAATTAAATTTTGTTAATCAAACATGCATGGACTGCAATACAGAATCTGGGTACCTAAATGGATTTTAAAGCCAAGGAAAACCTATTGGTTTCCACCGCTGATTTCAAAAACAAAAATCTGCACTTGTAATACAGCTTTTCTACAAGCAATTTGTACTCTTCGGCCCAGCTTATACCTTCGTTGATTTTTTTTCCACACTGTCACCACACAGCATTACTATTCGTAACCCAAGTGTCACTAAGAGCTCTTTGGCCAGAGGCATTTAGACCTTCTGTGCCCTAACTCTTCACAGCTGCATCGCTGCTTCCAGCTTCCTCTCCTAAAAGAAATGCTTATTAGATTATTGTTCCATGCTGTTACTCTGGTGCTTGCACAAAGGCTGACCACAGGGCTGGACAGATCAGCCTTCCTTCCCCTCTTCAGGCTCCTCAAAGCTCAAAAGTAGTTTGCTCAGAAAAGATGTATGGACTATGTAGATCCCTGCATAAAGCAGTAATTCTCGCAGTGAAGCACAGAATCACTAGAGTGACTATTGGTCACTGAGTGATGTTCACAAGCGGGGGAGCAGCAGGAGAGGTTTTTGTCCAGATCCTGTAATTAGGGACTGAGGGAAACCAGAAATGTAGACTGGTATGGGGAGCTGCAGTGAGAGGTAGGTGAAGTTGACTCACATCTCTTTATTCCTCAGGAAGGATGATCATGCTAGATTTGATTTATATGGGGTCATCACAGCACAGAAAGTCAGGAAGAGAAATGGTTTGAATCAGCTTCATAGCGTCTCGCTGCTGTATACTGGATAAGCTTGCAAGCAGGAGACAGGCAGGCTGAGAACATGACCAGTGCAGGTCCTCCTCTGCTCAGTCTCTGCTAACTTGAAACACAACTAACTGATACAGCACTGAACACTGAAATTTTTTCAGTATTAATTTTCAGTCATCTGTTTGAGAAAGAATCCTTCTCCTACAATAATGGTGTTTTTTGAAAGGTTTTTATCTGGTCAGTGCCTTCTCTTAAGTCATTGTGACCTACATACAGACATGATACAAATAAAGCCCTCTTTCTCTTTAATTTTTTATGTGACATTGCTTGGCTAAGCCAGCTCTGGAGTTGCTGTGGACTGATTTATTTTCTCACGCAAGGTCAGATATGATTTTTTTATATTTTGTTTTCTTCACTGTGAAAATGAACATTCAAACATCTCTCAAAGAAATACAGAGTTTACACACTAGGGCATTGACGGACACACCCTTGCTACTGTTGCTATCCTGAAGTATTAAAAGAAAAAGCCCAGAGTTATGCACTGGTCTGGCAAAAACACAGGACTGAGGCAGACAACAAAGTTACTGTGAGCTACCACGTTACCACTGAGCAACAGTAACCGATACACACCTTCCCTTAGCTGCTTGCCAACATGCAGCACAACGTGCGAGCTTAAATCATTTTCACCAAGACACTTTGATGAGGTTTGAATGGCACAAAAAATTACTCTAGGGATATGGAATCCAACCCCTGCTATTTAAATCAAGATTGGTAGGATCATTACTACCTGATGACTGTTCATTAAGCCTGGGTAAGATAAATTTGGTAGTCAGTTCAACTCCCAGTAGCTGAAGACTTGCTGCAAACTGATTTCATAGCACAAAGGTCTATTCCATTTGGAATAACTCAGGCTATGAACTGATCTCTGCCTGGATCACTGGCTGGAAGCAGAGAGACACAGTGCTTTTCCAGAACATGCAATTCACTCCCACAGCTGGCATCATTGTGACAAACAAAAATAACCAAGAGCTGAACTGCCCTGTAGGAGCCTCTGCCTTGTGATTTGTCCCTGCAGGTCAGGGTTGAACCTCACTCCTGCAGCGAGGGGCACTGTCAGGGCTCGAGCCATACCTGCTGGCTGGATATAAACAAAGAAGTGCAGATCCCACTGCTGTCAGTCTGGCACCTTTCACTAGCCCTACGTTACTCAGCAGTTAGCAGAGAGAAACAACAGGCATTTCAGCATAGTAGGGGAGAAGCAGCTGGCTAGAGGATGAAGGAATAGAAAGAAGCAATTATACTATTATGAGTATCCAACAAGCCCACATCACTCTTACGTGTGCTTGGGGGTGCAAGGCCAGCTCACATCCACCTTTGCTGCTGATTGTTTTTTTTTGACAGAAATTGCTCCCTAAACAGTCATGTTCAGTGATTATTTGTCTCCTTCCTTCTTCCTCTGATTACAGCCAGACTGGGATATCCCTGATCCGCATAGAAATGAATATTTTAAAAGTCAGTGCTGTCCTCAAAGGGGCCTGTGCACCATTAGGTCTCCAGATTTACTGCACTAGCAAAGAACACTGTGGTAATGAAGCAGCAGCAATAGGCTACTAATGAGGAGAAAAGATCTAAAAGAAAAGGATTTTGTCTTTATATGTATGTAACTGAAAATTAAAATGATCATTGAGGACCTGTTTTTATATACGGAATTTTCACCAAATTTTGTAACTACACTTACAGATCCAACTCAATATTATAGTAACGCTTCTTGACTCAGCACATGCACTGTATTTTGCCTGTGCTCATGAACAACAGTGAACCACTACTATCGAAAAACAAAGCAAATTCAAACATGTCTGATGGATTACTATCTTTTATTAAGGTCTCATGTTTTCTAGGTCTCCGCATGGGAAATATTCCCACAGCTAACAGCAGCTTGTGCAAAATAGTAACCATTCTGTGGTATATGACAGTAGCACAGATTTTCCCAGAACTACTGAGAAAGCACAGTTATTAATTGCAATATGTGTACCCAGGCTGATACAGTTGGCAACATTGTTAATGAATGCACCAAGTTGTGTTCTCACTGTGTAAGATGCGTCAGGGTCTCATCACCTGCCTTCAGAGTTTGAAGACCCCTGCCTATTTCCATGTTGTTAATTACCCTAGTCTCCCCACAAAAAAAACATTTAAGTCCAAGTCAAATCTATTTCCTTCTAGGTGTTTTACTTCATGTTAATCCAAAAGCAATCACACAACATAAACATCTGTCCATTTCTCCTCCCCATTCTTGGCTCTCGTACCTCTCTTTTGGCTATTCACCAGATCTACTAAGGGGAAAGACCTGGAATCCAGTTACATTCAACTTTGACTCATTGGGTGGATCTTCTCTGCCATTGAACCATATAAAGCTTTGTGGTTGTTTTATGCCTATGACTGTCTCTACTTGCTTAACTCTCTGAATTGACTCATATTTTCCATCATTTGGGAACAATTCAAGAGCTTATTTTGGCTTGACCAGATCTGACTCACCCAGGGTGACTTCAGAAATTAGAATCAAATTGAGATTAGTGTAGAAAAACTATAGTCAAATTGCAACTATGGTCTCTTTACTGATTTGACAAGGAACTCTTGGCCTCCAGTCTGAATGTATTAGCAGTATTTACCTGGTCTATCACTGGTCCAAGCCTGCATCAATTAGCCAATTTGGTTTTATTCTGAGGGAAAAACATAATGGGTATCACAAAGCTCTTTTATGCTCAATTTATGCCATGGAGGAAAAAAAAAAAAAAAGAACACAACAACTTACAATTGCAAAAATGTCATTGTACTAAAGAGATAAAGCTTTAAGAAATTCATTCATAACGTACATACTTTCAAGTTTCACCCCGTGATGAAAAATCAGGGAAATAGCATCAAATTTCCCCAATTACGAAAGTATTAAAATAGCCATCAGTACTTTGAGCTATAAAATACTACTTTTCACTGTGTACTTTTTCAGTTCTTTGCCTATTAAACTCCAGATGAAATCACTAGGAATTTTGCCTGACCAGAGGTCTCAAGGAATGTAATACTCAAAAACAAGCAAACAAATGCTTGTTACAAAAAAAAGTTGATTAAAAGTACAAAAATGCTACAATATTAAAAGCTAATGTACTTATGATTATGCAGTTACTTGCAGAGAGTTGCACAATCTCAAGCTTTAAATAGTGAAAATAAGTCTTTTTTTTTTTTTCCCCTGATTAGTTTCATTCTGTCCGACATTTTGTTAACTGTTTTGGGACACAGACATATGCTTACATTGTGTTGTATGATTTGCTATAGCCTTTTTGCTGCAGAAATGTATCACTTGACAGGACATATCATGAAATCGAAGTTGCATTTCAGAACATTTTTGTCATTCCAGTTGATGCCAAAGCAGAACAAACAGATCACCCAGACATATACCAGACTGAAGAACAAGGACTGGTGACAGAACATTCAGTAAACATAACATCTAACTGACGCAGTATTCAGTGACAGGGGGGTGAAAGTAATACCAAAATTGCAGTAGTGCTCCAAACATTAATTATCTAGACTGCAGACCTAAAAAACACAAAGAATGAACCTTGTATGAAATGCGGATTGCTTGGAAGCAGTGTTGCAGTTTTAAATCATTCTCAATCTTTTCCCCATAATAAATAGAATGACATTGTACATTTTATTTTTAACAGTTTTCTTCTCTTTTTATTCCATTAGTTAGGTTGAATGTAAATAGAGGAATCCTATCGTCTTGCAAAAAAGCAGTCATTATATGCCCTTCCTTTTCAGAATGAAGCATCTCTTTTGCTAATTTACACATTTTTGAAATTAGTATAAACTATTCTGGGAAAAATGCATTTTTAAACCAGTTCTGGTTTTGCAGCCTAACTATGCCTATTAGAAGCATGACAAAAAACAAACACACTTCTAACCAACGATTCCAGCAAACAGAAATAAATTTAGGCTGGCAAAGGTATCTTTTCCTAGTAGAGTATGTGTTATTGAGCACGGTGGTTTTAACTGTAATGGGAAGGAACTCCATCTGTTAGAATAATCTGTGATGTACAGCTACATCAGCATATCCCAGGTACTGCAGACTTGGCCCCTATTTTGTGATAAGCCTCTACATGGGGAATTAGTATATTGGTGTAACTATGCTGCTATAATTATACTTCCTCACAAAGATGGTGAAACAGTTGTTGAGGGCTTGCATTTTTCTTTTTATTATTAGCTGGGGGGTGTAAAGGGAGGACAGTTGGACAACTTTGGAAACAAAGGAATTTGTATTATAAAAGATCCTAATACTGCATTGTCCTTTATAGGTAGTTCAAGATCAGACAATACTGCTATTGCCCCAGTGAAATAACGTGTTTAAACATCCTGCACTATTTTCATACATTCTACTACCAATTAAGAATCTGCAGTACCTACTGAGCACCACTATTCAAGTTTCCTTCCCTAAGGCAGGCATATTACTTCACAACTTACTCTCTAGTATTTAAATTAACCAGTAAAAAAAAAAAAAAAAGGGGGGGGGGAAATTCTGGTGAAATTGAGCATTTGCCTAGAAAATACAATGTTACGTGCTTCAATTACAGCATTGAAACTCCTGGCCTACAGATATTTTGTAGAAAATACTATACAGTCTCAGTAGACTCTACACTAGCTGCTTTGACGAGCCAGAAAAGGACAGGACATTGGTACACGATAAAAATTCAAGGATTCCTGATGATCTCTGCAATAGAAAAATGGGGCTTTTGCAGCTTTAGAGGTCACTTGACCAATGGAAGAATCGCAAAAATCTGAACTACCTCATTCCAGCTTTCTGACAGAGGCACATTGACAAAGTCCTGAATTCAGCCTTACTGTCAGGCTCCATGGACTGTGCACAGCTCTGGAGAACAGCATAACGTGGGTGAAAGCGTTCTGTGAGATAACGCAGTCTTCCTGCTTAGGTCCTTGTAATGACCACCTCTAAAATGCAGCAGTTCAAATTTCATTGAAATGTTCTGAAACCCTGTTCAATGTCCTAAAATAGCCTGTCAAAACTCTTCATAATTCCTGCTAACAAAACAACCCTCTCTGAATATAAATTAGAATCCAGTTTTGGACATTATACTTTGGCAAAACATCCATTGACTTCAACTGTCAAGCATAACACAGACAATAATCATAACAAACAACAAACGCAGGAGCTGAAATACAAGATCCAGCCATGCATATCTTACAAACTTCAGTTAAAAGGAACAAATACCATAATTTTTGAATTATCAAGATCAGTTTTAGCTACTTTGATTGTGTGCCTTTAGAGTTGCCAATGGATAGATGTGCAGAAGTCATGGTTAAACACAGGCTGAATGACACTGTGACAGAGATGTTGTTATGCCTTGGTATTTGTAATTTTATGGACTAGTCTGTGACAGGAGCAAGGAAAAGGACTTCTTGGAGTGATGCAGTCAAAATGAAAAACTTCTCTACATTCCCAAAACTTTTCGGCAGGCAACATTTATCATCTTGCAAATTTTTCCACTGATCACCCTATGTCCTTATCAACGAAAGGTTGATCAAGTCTACTACATTAATAATCTCTGACATGGTTTTGTGGACCAGCTGCCAAGCATTTACCCTGGCCTAACAAACCACAGTGGTTTATTGATCACAGTATCAGAATCAAAACCTACTTTATTTTGGGGATGATGGAATGTTTTTTCTATAGCTGTAAGGCTTGAGTCAAAGGGAGTCTCTGAATGAAAGCAACACAACAATTTCCAACCATTGACAACTAAGCACACCCTTAAAAGATAAGAGCAAGCTCTTAGCTTGAAGGATTCTCTCTCTTGATTTGCAAACCAGTTGCAAATAGTGTTTTTTCAGAGCTACAAGTTACCATCAGATGAACTGGGAAAAGCAATTAAAGTGACCTGAGCTTATCAAAGGAAGTAGATTGCCATAGGCCATGCTAGGTACTGCTGATGAACCTATGCTGATGACATGCTGATGTGCTGAAATGCTGATGACAGGAAGACATGCTGAGCTTTAATTCTCCATAAATTGATTCTACCTGAAATTAGATTAGGTCTCAGGTAAGAAAGCATGCAAATCAAATACGTGCAATACTGGTGGTGAACTTTTCCTTGTTCTTGAAATACACTTAGCACAAAAGGTTCTACAACTTAAGATCCACAAGAGAACACAACATTATTTATTGACAAGAACAAAGATCTGTAAGAGAACACAATGCGATATACTGAAAAGAGCAAAATGGTTTAAGATCTAGAAAGAATTAACATGTTCAAAAGTTCAGCTGGCAACAACTATCTTAGTAACCAGGACATCGCTTCCATGTTGTTATTTCATGTTAACGATTGAACTCTGCAGTCTTATGGCCAGACTGCATCTTTTAAGTGCTCTTATTTCCGGGGACACTAAAAGTCACCGCATGCCAAGCATATTTTGCTGTCAATGTGCAGCAAAATGTTTGTGATTTGAAAGCAGTACAGCATTTTCTCCTTTGCACACTTAATGCTCACAGGGTTTTTAGCAAAGAAAGGTCTCTACAAGTTTAGCAAAGGTCCCAAACCTTGTTAGGGACACAAATACAAAATTGCTGATGGAATGACAGGATGTGACAACACAGCATTAGAGCATAGCTATTCTTTTTTATTAGGGGAAGGAAGGTATTTCCCACCTGAAACTAAGTACCACACAATTCTCGATCCAAATGAAAAGCTGTTCAGCACATGGAAGAGAAGCAAAGAGATTTTGCAAGATTAACTTCATTGTTAAAGATGAGGTGGGATGACAGCACTCAGCTTCAGCTGCTGAGCACTATATGCATCCCCTTAGGCAACTGACAAGATAGCAACAATGCCCTCAACTAGTCCTCGTTTTGGGGGAGGAAATGAAAGGGGGAGAAGGACCTTAACTTGAAAAGCTAAAAATTTGTATCACCACCCAAAGAGTAAGGACATAGGACACAACAATTCTCCCCTCCTGCTACAACCTCCCTCCCTAAAAAGGTTGACCAAGAGCAATCCCTGTAGATTATTTCCTTATATATTCTCCCTCAATATCTGTGATATTTTAAAATCCATAATAAACTTGAAATTTCTATTAAACGCTAGGGACCATTCATTATTTTTAACAAGAATACAAAAATACACAGAGTAGACAGAGACATGCACAGTCTGAGGTACATTTTCAGCATCAGAAGAGCTGAAAACATTTGTCTATGATGATAGCATTTCTTGTCTTGGTAAACCATGCACGTCAGATGAGGCCTGAGGAAGTAAGGGGGTGGATAAAAGGAAATTCTGTGGAAAGACAGAAAGAAAAGATAGACAGACAACGAAAGAATGAGAACCAATCCTCCAGTAAATTGTTACCAAAAAAAAAGCCAGGAAAAAAAAAAAAGTCTGGCATCTAAAATTGCTAACTGCAAGTTTTTATTCTGATTTTAGTCAGAGAACAGAGCATCTGATAAAGGGATGAAATGTGTGCATCAGCCGCAGACATTACCATACACAAATGGGCCATGACCCCTCCAACTGTTATCAGCGCCTTTTTTGTGTGTGTGTGCTTGCAGACACCGTGAGGGACAAATTCATCCTTGGTGTAATCAGATTAAAAAGTCAGTGAAATTACATCAGAAATGAATACTACCCTGAGTATCTTTGTATTCATGTGATTACATGGTATGGGAAGACTCCAGCTCAGAGTGGCTTTTTTGTCACATGAGAACTGCAGACCTCAATACCAGCTGCCTTTTCTTTTTTTTCCTCCCTTCTTTAAAAAAAAAAAAAAAAAAAAAAACACAACAGAGAGCTTAACTTTCATTACTGGTTTGGCCTTTTTAGGTGAAGAGGAAAGGCTTGAAAAACTTGGATACACTGTCATTTATGCCACATTCCTCCCCCCTTTGAATAGTTTCAAAACCTTTATCACAAGAAGCAGCAAGAACCAAGTTAGCATGGAATCCTAGGCTCCATAGTGTCTCCATTTTACTACTTTCAAAACATTAAAAACAATTTGTAGATAGTAAACTAAAAGGAAGATCCAATTACAAAATGCACCAGTTATGAATGGCATGCAGACAGTAAGACAAGGCTGTCAGACAAAGCTTATTCACTCTTACTTGGGTGAACTGTGAAGTCAGGGTGACTTCAAGAGGGACTTGCAAGTATAAGTACACTTTTGAAACTATCTAAAAAAATTATAACACATTTTTTCTTTTTGATGTTACTGTGGTGCTTAGCTCTCTGACTTGTAGCCAATTCATATACAATTGTTGCATGTAAGGCAACATCTAGCCAGAAAACACATTTGCCTTCATTGGCTGTTTTATTGAAATACATCCAATTGGTCATCTAAACCAATTATCAGGAAAGCTGAATGTGTCAATAACTCTTAGTTTAAGGACAGAAATTAATTTGGAATTGATGGAATAACTAGATGCATGTGAAAGACTAATCATCTTGTTACTGTGTCTTTGTCAAGGATAACATTTAGCAGTTACATAGCACTTTTCATCCTCAACTCATTTTTAAACATCCATTGTAATTAAACCACATCACATTTCTGTGAATGAAAAGTTATTGTCTATATTTCACAGCTAGCAAAGCTGAAGCTACAAATAACTGATAAAAAGGACACAGTGTCAGCGGTGTGTTGGCAGCTCAAGTTTGCTTCAGCTAGGAAAGTAGAATGGTTCCAAATGATTATACTCAATTTTATTTCCTTTACTGTCTTATCTTCTTAGACTGTGCCAGCACAAAATCCTAAATGATAATAGACTATGTAGGATTCATATTACTATATGTAACTGAAGTCAGTATTTTGCCATCCCTGTTATTCCCATTCAACATGAGGTTTATCTCCAGGGACCACAGTTAAGGAAAAGCCACACCTCAACAGTTGTAGGTGCTTTTGATCTTGGGGTCAGAGCTTGCCTATAGATGTAGAACACAACCTCAAAAATGCTATTGTTTCCATAACCAAAGAACAAAGAATTGTTTTGATATATTTTTACTGAATGCAAAACAAACTTTTGTAATTTCATAATGTCCCAAATAAAAGAATTCTATAAGAAAAACTAAATTAACTGCCATGCTAGCTCACCTAGACTTAAGTTTAGGCCTCCCCATTTATCACTGGAGCTAGGATAATGTTGCCAAACAATGACAAATGAGTTAAGTTTGTGCATACCATGTCAATAATGCATTACATGCCTGGATGTCAGTAGCATATGCGTTTCAACCCACAACCTATGTCAAACCAACTAATTCTTGAACAGAGAGGCCATTCATTTGAAATAGCTATTTTCACACAGATGTATGGATCAGGAGAAGAACAACATTGCAGGTATAATCTAGGCTTACTATTCAAGGATAAAATGCAACACACATATGTGATACAAATGCTCTTTCTGGTACTGCAGGAAAAGCTGCATAATTGCTCAGTTCATATAGTTAGTTACTTGTATTATGGCAGCAGGTAAAGGTTGCAGCCAGGGTTTGCTCCAATTGTTTTCTGATCCATACAAATATAGAAAGAGACCTCTATATCCCTGGCAATCTGCATTTTTGAAAGTACTTTAATCAGAACGGAAATTAAAAAAATCCATTTGGACAATATACTGTCCAAAACAAAAGTTTCCATAATGTACACCCTTGTTTGGTAGCTTGTGTCAAATGAAAGTGACATGCACTTGCAGAACAGGGTCAAGTGCCATGTGTTACTGAGAAAGAGTGCAATGCTGCTGACTGCTGTGTTGTGCATTTCCATGGGAAACAAGAGCTAATACAGCTCATGGAATTTATGCACATGTACATCAAAAATACTGCAGAAAAGACTCAGGAAAACTTTACAGATAAAATAAAGACCAGTGCTTAAGTTTGTTCTCATTCAAATAGTGGTAGTATTAGCACTACACATGAGTTGCTCCTGACAAAGATGCTCCAGCAATCAGATTCCTTGCCCAATTCAGCAGAATAATTTCCAGAACAACAGGTTTTGGGAGGTAATACTGTTGAGAACATCTTTACAGTATGAAAATCCAGTTATCTATTTAGACTGAACTCACTGCTGTGGAAAGTCAACTCATAGTGACAGCTAACTGATCATAAAGCCTATACATGTATCTATAATTTTATCTTTTGTGCATATAACATCTGATAAAATATTCTAAATTCAAAGTCCTGCACAGCAAATCATCTGTACATCCACAAAACAAGTTTCCTTACAGCGCTACTATGTTCCATCCCTGCCAAAGGATTTATTCATCTGTGGGACTCTCCACATTTTGAGGTGGGTGCAGCTGCACGTTTGTTCTACCTTCCTGAACTGGGCAACAGTGGGACATAAACCAATGTTAATCCACAACCTTTTAGACAAGTAAGTACACAACTGCCTTTGCAGGAAAAGACCTGTTCCCCTGTAATGCCCTTCATTCATGTCGCTTCATAGGTTAAGCTAACCTGACACCATCCAAACACATCTACGTACACGTGCTCTGTCAAGTTACCGACTGACTGGCCTTGTGTCAAAAAGAAGAGGCATCTTTCAGATGCAGATAGTTATATGAAACAAAATGGATGGCAATCTATAATCAATTTCTGTAACAACATGACGTTCACAATTTTGGTGTCCGAAAGGGTTCTAGGCTGAATTCAGTTCTATTATCCAAAGGTGTCATTCACCTGTTCTTCCAGCCAGATCTATTTCTCCTTCAAAATGTTTAAAAACGCTCACATAACATCACTGAGTGGTATACAGTTTACAGTCAAATGTCTTATCTAATTTAGAAAGTTCTGTTTCTTGATCCATCATCAGATACATATTACCATATAAAATTTTCCCACACTGATGTTACTGCAGCTGTTTTAATTAAATCGTTTTGCTTTGGTCTTAGCTCTTAACTGTAGGCCAGTGGGCAGGTCTACATGGCAGACTGTATCAAGTATTCATTTAAGACAATCATCCTGCTCTTCCTTCATTCTTTTTCTCTCTCTTTTAAAGAATGTAGACCATGCAAGTCAGTTCTGCAAAGCACTTAAAGAACCAGTGATTGTAACAAGCATTTTAAATGCCAGCTCAACACAATATTTAAAAGAGGAAAAATAATTACTAACAGCACTAAAAATTAAAAATAATTGTTTAAAAGGAACAGTGTGGATACATAGCTCAGGAATTATACAGAAGAACTAGACATACTTCCGATGCCTTCGTCAAATTGTTTTCATTTACAAAAAGATTACCTTATTCAATGATCATCCTGTATGTTATTCATAGGTGGCTAAGAAGTATTTATGACAAAAGAAACAAGACAGAACAAAAGGCTAGATGAAATAAGAGCTATTAATGATGAAGACGTACAACTCCAGAAGTAAAAGAATTGCATCTAATTCTCAGAAAGGAGCTGGGGCTTTGATGCTGAGCAGACAAACTTAATACAGCTACTCTTACTTAAGCCTGCTAAGCAGTTAGAGGAACATGGTGGCGTTTTCACCACTGTCAATGATTTGCCACGTGACTGTGGAGTAAACAGTTCTGAATTTTCAAAATGACTGTTTGCTTTGGATATCAAGGACTTTCACCAACTGACAATGTCCGTTTTTAAAGGCCCTACGTGCCTATAATGACATTCTAGTAAACGGGTTTAATTCCTACCCTGAGATGCTGGTACATCATATCTTAGAACATACTTTTTTATTGATGTCAATGTTTTAACAAAGGGACATCAAGATGTTTCTTAATCTGCACTTTACCAAACACATTAACATCTATGAAGGGGAAATAGAGAATTTATTCATTTGTTTTTTCATATGAAAAAACAAACAAAAAAAATCTATTATCTTTAAAGGAAGGCATATCCTGTTTCACTCAACAAACAAGCACATTACATAGAATTTAAAGGTAAATGTTCATATATTTTATTCTTTAACTACATAATACTATACAGATAGCAATGCATGTGTTCATAATAATTTTGGGGAAAGAAGGCGTAGGAATGACAGAAATATTTCAAGAGTACTTTCGCATAGTGCAATTTGGTCCACTCCAAACAAAAACATTTTAAAGTGGTTATGATTAAACACAACTTGCAGCAAGTTAAGCGATTGCAACTAGTCAGCTGAAACACTGTCCGAGACATTGGATCACATTCCTTTTCTGTTGTGAAATGAGTAACATTAGTTTACAGAGCAGTAAAATATACCTCTGGTGAGGACTTGTAGAAGAGCCTTCTCTTCTAGAAGAGAAACGATGTTTAAAAGCAGTGAGGTCTACAGGGTAGTTGGAGTGGATTCACACAAGCTCTTACAGCAACTTGGGTTGCACTGGGCCTTGTGTTAAATCAGCATCACTTAGTGACATGCCCTTATCATTTACAAGTTTGTTTACAAGTCCCAGTTAAGTTAGGTAGTATATGGGCTTAGCGAAAGAAAGAAATGAACACCAAAACGGGCAAGTCAAACTCTCAATCTACCTTTGAAATGGCTTATCAAGTCTTTTTCCCCCCCTCAGTATAACCATCAGACAAAAGAAAACTTCAATACTTAGTGTTACATCTACTAAGAAAAACAGAGGGACAGCAAAATCCTTCTGAAAACATTCTTTCCGCTTCCGTGAGCAGCCCGCCCTCCAGCATGTATGCAAAACTAAGTAATTGACTGATTGCCTATTTTCTCACAAAAACAAAAACAAACAAAAAAAAACACCATAAACATAATCCAACTTGTAAGTAGTAGTTGTGGCCACCCTATTCAAATAGGAGAGTTTTTGTCCCTATCTTTGCCCCTTCATCATTTTATTAAACACGAACTTAAATACAGGTGTACTCCACAGTGAATCTCCTAGATATATATATTTTTTTAACCTGCAGCAGCATGGAATTCTTCAGCAAGAATGAAAAGAATTATTTAACATCTAACCAACACTCTGCAAACAACTAATATTAAACCAAAATACTCAAAGAATCCTAAACAGATTTGATGTCAGATATTTTAAAATAAGAATACTACAATAATGTGCAGAAACCTCTGTTAGGTAAGAAGATTAAGTACTTTTAATTGAGTCTAATGTTTCAGCCAAATACCAACTATTTTATTATTGCTTTTTCAGTTACCCTAGTATTCAATAAAATTTCTTCTGCCAAAAAAGAGGTGGCCATCAGTAAATAGTGAATATGTTTTTTTCAAAAATGCTAAGCAAATTCTTCCAGCTCCCATTTCCCAGTACAAAGAACCAGAGTTGCTGTGCTCAACTCATATGAAAATCAAGCTGGATGTGATCTGATAGACACAATGAAACCCATAAGCTGTTACAAAACTACTAAAGGGCTAAAAGAAATTTTAAAGATTTGGTTTACTTGCAGATTTCCAGCAAATATTTGTACAATACATTTTCTTGCTGTTATCTTTTTATGAGACTAAAACTACTCGTTTATCTTTCGCAGTTCTAACATTCTTTAATTCATACTAAAGATTTCCTGGACATGTATTTCAGAAATACTTACTGCCTTGTTTATTTGCCACAAACATTCCAAGGAGCTTTCTCACAAATAGCATTCTTAAATAATTAAAGGAGATTGAGGAAAAAGAAAACAAAAATTAATGGAGCAAGTTGATGTATATAGAGAGAAAATAATAGTATTTGTACCCTAATTAGAAAAAAAGAACAAGTCGAGAAAAGACAGAAGTTGCATGGGTAAGAACAGAAGAGTCAGGCAATGACAAAAGTAAGATTGCACACATCTTTTGTTCCTTGATATGCATTTGTTTAGATAGCCTTTAAATAACTGGTTGCATTTTTCAGTGTTGTGTCATTCATTTTTCAAATCTTTAGCCATATAGTTTGGTGTATTTCTGAGGAAATATTCTGAAACTCACTGCATATATAATATTCACACAGATATACTGTATCACCTGAAATATAATTCATGATCTTTTAATCAAGCTGCAATTTTATTTTCCCAACTGGTATTGTTGAGACTTACAGCCACAATGCTTGGCTTTTGATAAATTAACCACCTATCTTTCATTTCCATTTAATCGCTTAACACTTTTCAGACAAATCTTTCCTTTCCATGGGTGTCCCAAAGACCTAGAGCTTAGAATGTAAATACTTACACAGCCTTAGTTACAAGTAGCCCCTTTCATAGTAAAGGGTACCTAAACGGCCACGCGTAATACACAGTATTTATTAAATTAGACATTCTTGACTGGAACTCGGGAGCTAAAGAAGGAGGAAACAGATTTAAGAATCTGTTTTATATTCTTAAATCTGTTTTATATTGCTTTTGATGTATAAGGCAATATCAAATCTGGCAGACCACTGCCACTTATACAAATTCAGATTCAGGTGATTCAGAAGTATCCTAGTGATTCCAAAAACACCATTCTCATGGCTTGATGCAGTACCTGTCACAAGATAAAACAGGACATGATGACAGGGAGATAAAGCCAAAAAGAAGCTTCTAAACCTTCCTCTCAGATGCAAAAGTGGCTAGAACCCAGCCCTGTTCCAGAGCAGGGCTTAACACATTCCAACTGCAATTTAATCTTAAGGCTACTGCATTCAGTTCAACTGCAGAGGAAAAAAAAAAAAAACACAAAAGAAAATATCAAAGTCATCAAGACTAATAATCCTAACTCTTGGGAAAAATACTGGGAGAACTTTAGTTGCCTGTTTTACATTTTCTCTCAAAGACAGTACCTCATTCCAAGGGCTTGTTTTGCCAGGGAAACTGTACAGAAAAAAAGCTAATCCCTAATACCTACACTGGAACAGCTTCCTTGGTGGAATGAGCTTCATTATTCTTGGATAACTACTTTTGAAATAAACAGAGAAGAAAGTGAGTTTAGTTCTAGATTATGTCTTCAGGTTCAAAGAGAGCCATTCAGAGGATGAAGCCTCAAGCTAAGGCTACATAATTTTAGCAATATCCTGCCCTCGGAACAAATCCTAGAATTGTTTCTTGCTACTATGCAAAGTAAAAGAAAGAACTCAGTTAGCAACTAGAATTGTAACTGCAGGGCTCTGCACACTGTATGACAGTACCACAAGCATCAAGGGCACTTCTACTGGTACTAAAGCAGCTTGAAGAGATTTCACCACAGTAGCAAGGCACCTGGCAAATGATTGCTATAGTTAAAAACTGCACTATGAGAATTAAAAGTTGCATGGCAAGGCCTCACTTTGGAAAGCCTTATGCCATCAGAACAGAGCATTCACAAAAAGGATTGTTCTGTAATAGTTTCCATGAGCAAACTCTTCTGCTGCATGAGCCATAACTCTCTGGTAGGATGCTGATTTAGCACTGATTCAGGGAAAGACTGAGTCATTTAGTAAATCATTTGAGTGTTCTGTAGGGATCTCCTGCTCAAATTCAGGTAAGGCCCTGACCTGTTTACCATGCCAGGACCTTATTTCAATGAGTAACTGACACATACTGTGCTGTAAACTTCACTGAAAGAAGCGTAAATAAAGAATGATTAATTTTCACTCAAAGTTTTATCTCCAATTTAAAATTGAAGGAGTAAAGAACCAGAGAATCCAGAATAGTTATCTATTATCTAATTATTGGTAGAATGTCAAAGCAGACGGTACCATCAGGGATCAGCAAAGAGGAGAGGAGCTAGAATCTAACAACCGAAGGGAAGATCCTTAAAAGATCCCCAGGATAAATCCTTAAATAAACACAGGAGCCAAACAAGCTTTCTGCTAAAATAAGCTTTCAGCAACCCTATGGACTCTGAAAGCCATGACTGTGTTTTAGAGCAATAACTTATACCTACAGTGAAAGGACTCTGAAGAACTACAGGAGAATTTCACAACTAAATGTCTACACAATGCTCTTGGCAAGACACAGTTGCTCTTCCATTCCCTATCAAACCTAGGAAGCTTGATTAGAAATATTTCAGAGTTTGAAAACATGTATGACTTTCCTATAAATTCATCATTGTGGAGCTGAAATGTAAGTTCTCACTTATAAAAATCTGTAAATGTGAACGGACACATGATCAATGTGCAAAAGCAGCAGCTAGACATGGTAAAAAGGAGCACATACAAGGACTCATGACCAGAAAATTTAAAATAATTATGTGGACTTTACAGTTAAATCACAACCTTAGAACAGAAGACCATATCCAAGGCAAAATATACAAAGGTTTGCATTCCCAAAGGAAAGAAGAGCACTGTTTAGACTACTTGAAGCAAATGTTTTCCTTTATATTAGCTTTTTTCAGTACCACCTTATATTTGTACTAAAACACTGAGATTCTAGCTAAAAGACAATAAACTCGAGTAATAATTTATTCTATTCTGTTCACTACAGAGAGAAAACTTAGTACGAAGAAAGCAGAATTTAACATCTAAGAAGTTCTCAATTTCCCTAAATCTTAAATTCAGTAACAGTCCTCAAGCATGTTGCTCTTGGCACTAACAGAGTCACCCAAAGAGAATATACCAGTTACACTTTGCAAAACATGGAAAACACAAAACACGTTGTTTTAGAACAGGAAAATTCAACTTTCCTAAAATCATTGGTGAAAATTAACCCAAAAAAATCTGTTGAGGAAGAACAATTCTGTAATATTTAAATCTGTTTAAAGAACTTATATGAAGAAGTTTACTTCTGAAGAATTGGAAATTGCATTAAGTACTGATTCAGTTACAAAACTAATAAGAGAGCCTAAGGCCTTTATGCTTTCAAAAATACTTGGCCTTAGTGCTCAAATTGAGACAAAATGCAGCTAGATGCCTCAATAGATTGGTCACTAATTTCCCTAAGAGATACTTGTTAACATTTGTAGACCCTTCCTTATGTCTTGAGAATACAGCGGTGCTTGCGATAATCACAATTTTAATGTTTAAATTGAGAAATGAGCATATTGTATAGTCAAAAGGACAGATGTTCGCCTGAGGAGATCATTTCAAAGCTAGTTTAGCATACCTTTCTGAATCACTCTCCTGAGAGCGCTTCCTTTCTCCACTAACTACACAGAGCTCCTAAACTAGCTATTTAATTTAGGTGCCTAAATTAGGTCATGTAAATACCTCCTTTTCTGGCTGAGCCACTCTTGAAAAACGGACTTTCTTAGTCATTTAGGTCCATGTTAACCAATTAGCATATTCCAGACCAAATCTACCCCATGTAGCAGAACAACAGAACAAAAGTACTTTCCTGCCTGTCCTGCTTAATGAAGAAGTAGTCAGGTGGATTGCCAGCCCACCAAGAGGTTTACCGCTCCAGCTAGAAGGAACTGGAGTATTTCATACCCACCTCAGGCACAAGGCAACTCATGTGCTGGCAGAGTGGTGTCCTAGCCCAACAGCTTCTTGTAGGTACACTAATACATCTCTTGTCCACAGCACTGCAAAGGCTGATGTCCTGACAATACTTCTGAAACTCTTTGTGAGCTCTGCTCTTCAATTTATTGGTTACATCTTAAACTAATTTTGCTTTACTGTGTCTCCAAGTCTCAGTGAAACTGATTAGTCTAGCAGGACACTACAAAATTGAATCAAATGAATTCATCCATTCCATACCACAACTTTTAATACTGATAATAAGCATCTGTGGAAAAGGACTAGTGTCTACATGTGGGAAAAGGACTTGCACTTGATCTATTGAGAATAAGTTATAATCAATAAGTTAATAATTTAATAATAACGATCATGGTTTGAGACACTATATACCCAGCTTTTAGTGCATGTTTAATTTAGCTTTTTTTTTAAGCTTACACTAATGAAACATTTTTTTGTTAAAAGACACTTATAATGTATCTACCCTTATAAAACTAGACATAAGGTTTTTGATCCTGAAATATGAAACATGAGTATTAGCAATTTTGCATCTTCAAATTTGTTTTATTTTATTTGAATGGAATATGCAGAGATACAGTGTAAATATCACAAGTACCTACAGAGGTACAAATTTCAGAAGATGGCAGTAATCAGATTACAAGATAGGGCAGGAAATGACACTTCTTTAAAATTATAAAAGAAGTGCGAGACATGTCAGCAGTGAGCTAATGCCAGTGCTTTGCCCCAAGGGATCACTTATATTTGCAATTTTTTTTAAGCAACCCAAAGAAATTTAGCAATATAATTAACTTTTCAAATTCCAGGTTGACTTCTGAGGCGTGCATGCATACAGTGAGATTTTACAAATCCTTTAAGATCATTCATAGACCTAGCAAAATCAGCTCAACATTCATATGGCCACTAAAATCAGTTACCAAACATTATTGGAATGACTGACTTTTTTTTCCCCTCCACAATCAATAACAGATTCAAAACAGTTTAAATGTATAGTAAATAGCTGTTTTGAGAACACTACTTTCCTAACTTGATATAGAAGCACCAAGTCTGCAGTATGCAATCAAGACCCAACCTTTACTTTGTTACTTGCTTATAATTCCTTACATTGGCTTTCATTAGTTACACTTTTTCTTTTTAAATGTGAAATATTCAAGGCTTTCCTAATAGTGAACCATGACTTGCAAACACTGAATAATGTTAAAATGGATTTAGTAACACAGTATAAAACTGTGGCCCCTAAACCCTGACTTATGGAAGGTTTTTGTGAGACCCTTAGACCTTGCTCAGGGTCACAGGAAATTGTTGCCGCTATGGCAGTCAGAGGAATCTATTGCCACTATGATCCAAATTGACAAGGGGAGAAACCTTATGTGTTTCCCACAGTATGCTATTTCTCAGTGTTGCTGCTGAAGGGCCAGCAAAGACTGGCTATCGACTGTACATAACATACCCTTTAATGTGTGGAGTCACCAAATCTCAGCAAGTTTGTTAGAGCTTCAAATTGTAAATCTCTAACCTAAAATTCTTACGTAACAGTCTAGATACTAGGAAAAATATCTGCTATCCTACCAAGACACTATAAACACTTCCTATAAATCCACATATTTGCTTAAGGCTTTTATATGCCCACATTAAGATGGACCAATTGCAGCACGAATGAACATAGTGAACATACACGCAGCCAGCCAGCTTGGATACCAGTAACAACACAAATTCAGGCTACTAGGCAATTACCAGGGTGCAGCTCATTCTTGAGACTGCTATCACAGTTTAACTGGTAATGGCAGCTAAATCAACTTAAAGAAAGCCGAGTATTTCTCCATATGCTGTAGAAATCCACTTTGGCTTCACTGCAACCCTAATTATACTCTGTTTACGTATGTTGTTCTGTTATAACCTTGCAGCCTAGATGTGCTCTCATTTTGTGGTGACTCCTTCATGGTAGTGCATTTTATGGAACTTGGTGCAGACAGAATGACTGTTACCACTATACATCCTCTAAAAACTATACACAGTAACACAACACACAACTGAAACACACACACGTTGTGACTATTCACATACTTCAGGATTTTCTACTCATATATAGTTCAGTGCAATAATGCATTTTGGTCATGACAGAACAAACCAGTATAATTAATATCTGGCAGCACAGGCCTTTAAACAGTCAAGTCTGCCAGACTTGATCTTTATCGTGTCCCAGCTTACACACACAAACAATTCTTTCAGCACTGTATACCAATACATACAGATACAGCCATATCTGCTTCTTACAAGCACCACGCAACCACATCACATCCGTTCACTCACTCAACCCAAGCTTACTACAACTTTTCCGCCACCCCCAGTTTGCCAAAATGCTGTTGATGCATCTTCATACAGCTTTGCATTCTTCCTGCCTTCAAAATTCATCATTTTATTCACTCCAATTTTATGAGTTCCTTCCTCTCTTAAATTCATAGTTTCATTTTTACTTACGTCCTTTCTGCCAATTGCTGAACACACAGACCCATTTTAATCTACTGAAAGTGTGCACCAGTACAATTTGTTTCATTAACTTCATTCATTTTATTTTGGCAGTTTGTAAAGGCTCCAGGATAGAAATAAGGCCTCAGCTATGCTAATCACTATGCAAACCAGCCATAGAAAGACAAACCCTATCCTCAAGAGACTATGGAATAGATTTAAAATAAACAGAAATTAAGTGGTGATCAAAGGAGTTCGGGATGGAGAAAAGTTATAAAGCAAGCACTTTTTTGTTCAATGAACAAGTTTTATCCTGCATCTACATGCCTACTGTTAGCATACTCCCATTTAAGGGTTACCTATGGTATCATATTTCTGTTGGCCATTAGATTAGAGTAGCATACAAATGTCCTTATTTACCTCTTTTTAAAAGCATACATAACACCTTTGAACATGTAAATAATATTGCCTAAGAGCTGTTTACATACCATTTTTAAGACCCTCTTGTTGTTTAAATTGGTTGGGTCAGGCACGTTATCTCCTGTTTGTTATTACAATGAAACAATTCAAACAGCGTTAACAAGCCATACACCCAAGGTTGTTTCCCCTGCTTTGCATAAGGACTGCTGGGGTCTCCAGTAGATGTAAAAGATGAGTTTTAGCATTTTAATGGTGACTGTCTGCCATAAGCAACACCCGATGAAAAGCAAGGTGGATTTCAGTAAGCAGTAATCTCCCTGAAGTTTTGGAGAAGGAAATCTTCCATTTCATGCCCATCCTTTACAGAAGTTGAATTTAACATAACAAAAAGCTTGCTGGGCTGAGCTATGCCCCATTAGCTCCAGGGCTGAGTAGTCTCTTCGTATTAGTTGGCAATTTATTGTAGGCTCAGAATTTACTGTCGTTCTATGCCATGGCACAGCAGCACTAGAGAAATGAACTGTGGCTAACTGAACTGACCAGACAGCACAAGTAAAATCACCAACCATATGAAGCACCTACACAAGCCGTGCTGTTTTATAGTAAGGACCATGACAGTTCTCCATGACAGCCGTCTGGCAGCTTTGCTTTTGCAAACTTCTCAGAGTTTACTGATAACCAGAAGTTTTTGAAATACAGTACTACCTCTCCTGAGAAGGGGGTGAAGGACGGGGGGGGAGCAAAAGATAGAATATATGACAATACATATCCTCACACCCTGCCAACCTTACTAGCTAACCTGATGCCTTTTCCTCACAATATCAGACTTGGGTTGAACAAAGATTACTATGAGTGTGAGACAGCGTAGGGAAACCAGCATTAGAACAGACGAGCATAGCTCTAACAAGCAGAACAGTCCTGTGTATGCAGAGTATGGTTTGGTCTACTGTTGAAATACAGTTGGAGTACCTCCAAGCACAGTCAAGTTCTTCGCGTAGGAGAGTAATATAAAAACAGTTCTGGTGTTACATATGAGCTATCTTCACCAATGTCTTTTTAATCTGCTCTAGGACTCAGCTGAATAAGGTAAAAAGTTTCTGATGTGTCACATGTTGTCACAATCACACAGAACAAAATAATGAGAGGAAAGAACCAGCAGACCATTTCTTTTATACCAGGCTCCTTTAAGATGAGAATTCTTTTTGCATCATTTGCAACTTCTGCAAACCTTCCAGGGCCACTATTGCATTGTCCTTGGCAGAATACACAGAAAAAACTGAAACCTCATATCTGAGCTAAAACCAAAATCCTTGCTCAGGGATAGCTTTAAAATTAAGGTAATTCAGTAGCAATGCAAATCTTCTCACTATTCTCTAAAATTCTG
Source organism: Anseranas semipalmata (assembly GCA_013399115.1). Taxonomy (NCBI): domain Eukaryota; kingdom Metazoa; phylum Chordata; class Aves; order Anseriformes; family Anseranatidae; genus Anseranas; species Anseranas semipalmata. The sequence goes on from VXAA01000265.1 coordinate 196,781, forward strand.
AGAAAGAACATAATTCTGAGAAAGAGCCCCTTAAGGGCTCTTGGACAGTTGCCATCTTTCAAAGTATTATGGCCTCAGGATACAGAACACAGATCTTTCACAAATTTGGTCAAACAGAATTGTTTCAAAATGATTTAGGCAGTAATATTAATGGTAGGCAGTTTTGGGAAAGCTTACCACATCTGATTTCTTTCAAACTGCAGATCATATGCTGAATCCATCTGCTGTTTCCCTGTGGTAGAGACTGACAAAGCAGCAAGCAAGCCTGGGAAAAAAGCAATTATTAAAAAAAAAAAAAAAATCAGTATCGGCTACTCATTCCGCCAGTAAACACATTCTATTCTACCTACCCACACTACCAAACCATTGATTTAACAGATATGGCGGTAAAACATACAAAAATGTTTTAAACAGTTTTATCTTTAGCTAATTCATTTAACTGTAGTTCTAATGTATGTCTAACTGTTCTTCCTGATGTTCCTATATGTTTCTTACACACTTTACACCAACACGCAAAGTAAAGCATTATCAGACACAAAAGGGAGAGCCTTTATGTGTGTTATGTAAGTCAAACCACTATGTCCAGGTCAACAGAGGAGGTTAATCATGCCTTTATTATCTACTAAAATCCTATAGCTTGCAGCTTGCTGTTTTACTAGCAGTTAACAAGCAGTTATACATAGCTTTTTGCTGTTAAAGAAAAATATTCCAAGTCCTCATTTATTATTTAAAAAATTGCTTTCATTACTGTAATTAACTGCATATAACTATCTCCCAACAGTGGGGAAAAAAAGGCAAGCATTCTACCAGGCCTTAAATTTGACCAATGATTTTTCCTCACACCTCTTGCAAAAGTTTAATTGGCTGTTTGTGCCCATTATTTAAAAGCTTCTACATGAAAAAGTGAGGTGTAGGTCTACTTCTGTCATAAGTATATGCTTGGTAACAACTTCAAAATCTGCCAACAGAAGTAACTAACTTGAACGAAAGGGAATATTTTGTTCTTAAAGAGAATCTTATAGGTTTTACTTGCTACTTTTCAGCAAGTTTCATTTGTTGCTGAACAATATATCCCTCATTCTAGCATTCATGCTTTAAGACCACTTTTGTCTTTCTCCAGTTGCTCCCACTTTTCTTTCTCATCCCCCCTCCTTCTAACAATTCTCCCCTTTCTGCAAAGGAATAATTTTCCCAAAATGTAAGATGACACATATAGCAACCTAAAACGTTTCCTTTTTCATTAACTTTTGCTTAGGAAATACAAGATTTCCTACCTGTGGGAAAAATGCCCACACACCACCAACTACTGATCCCGCAGGAAGAAAACCACTGATTCTGAACGCCCCATGGGACAACGTTAACTCCTTTCCTTCCCTTTTCCACCACCCCCCTTTCCATCTTTATCCAATGCGCCTAATCCACCCAATTTCATCTTTAAAGGGCTGATTTACTTCACAAAAGACACCAAGCCCCCTGCCTCCCTCACGTTTCTCCTCCTCCCAGCGACGTGCCCGTTTACCGCGCTGTTTTTTCCCCTCACCCCCTTCCCCGGCAAGGGCCCTCGCTCGGCCCCACAGCAGGGGGGCAGGTAGCGCCGCACAGCAGCAGCAACACCCCCCGCCCGCCCCCGCGCGGCGGCGGGCAGGGCTCCCCCCGAGCAGGGAGGCGGGAACGACCTCTCCCCGCGGGGCGTCGCGTCCCGCCCCAGGCCGGACCGCGGCGGCTCCCCCGGGGCCGCCCTCCTGCCCCCGCCATCTTCCCCCGCGCCCTCTCCCGGCCGCCCGCAGCGCGCATGCCGGGCGCCGCGCGGCTCCTGCCTCGCGCCCCCCTGACGGACGTTAGCCCCCACCAATTACCGGCCTCCCGCGGGAGCGGCTCCTCCTTCCACCAATGAAGTGGCGGGACAGCCCCCGCA